>JASDQU010105397.1:78779-88965 GCA_032191745.1 Picea mariana | reverse complement strand
GATTCAGAATGGTGGCCAATCCTTCTGAGGCTTTGATACTTGACAGATTCTGATTATACAAGGCTTGAAACTTCTCCATTTCTTTCCTCGTTTTCACTACTTCTTGTTCTAATGCTTCACATCTTTCCTTCTTTTATGATAACTGTTGTTTCAGAATCTATTCAATTTTCTTTGCCTCTTCCAATTCTACTTTTAGTAGGACAAGATCTTCATCAGGTTCTTTACTGTCTTTCTCGAACTGTATCAACAATTGTCTTTGCTTTCTATTCTTGATTCTTAGTCTGTTAATCTCTTCCAGTGCACTGATCAGTTCTCCTTCCATGTCAACTACGGCTCCTTCTTCATCACTCCCTGTGTTTTTATTATCATAATCCTCTTTGGCCATAAGTATGAAGTCATTTAGTTTATCTTCAATAGAGGAGTCATTTTCTTCATCATCTGAAGGATCATCATCATTGTTTACGCACAGACTTTTCTTCTTAAAGTTTTTCTCTTTAAAGAAATTTCTGTTTTTGTACTTCTCCTCATCATCACATGTCTGATCCTTTCCTTTGTGGGGACATTTATTTGAAAAATGACCTATCCAACCATAGTTGAAACATTTGAAAGGCAGTTTACCTTTGTATTTGCCTGATCCCTTCTTCAGTGTCTTCACAAATTTTGCTTCAATTTCATCGGGATCAGAATCCTCATTCTTGTCTGCTTTAAATGATGCTTCTCTGGAGGTAAGTTTATCTTTAACTATTCACATTTCATATGCAGTCAAAGTTCCTAGCAGTTGATCAAACCCCAAGGTTTTTAGATCATTAAGTTCTTCTATAGCAGAGACCTTCGAGTTGAACCTATCTGGGAGAGATCTCAAGATTTTCTGAACTAAATAATGTTCATCAATTGTTTCACCAAGTGCCTTCATTGCATTTACCATTTCTTCTACTCTTAGAAAGTATTTTCCAACAATTTCATCTTCTTTCATCTTCAGCTGTTCAAACTATATTCTGTAGGTTTGAAGCTTTGCATCCTTTACTTTCTCATTACCCTCATAGCTGCTAATGAGTTTGTCCCACATTTATTTGGTAGTTCGTAGGTGCATAACTTTTATGAATTCTGCTTCTGCAAGCCCACTCAAGATAGCATTCATAACCTTAGCGTTGAAGATAAATTCTAGTTTGTCATCCTTATTAGCTAGCACAACTGGCTTTACATAACCAGTATCTACCACATCCCAGACATCTGCACCTAACGACATTATGTAGGTTCTCATTCTAACTTTCCAGAAGGCAAAGTTTGTTCCATTGAACAAAGGGGCCTTATTGGTTGAATTTCCTTCATGGATTGACATGTTTAAGCTCTAGAATCTACCCTTAGATAAAAGGGGTTGGCTTTGATACCAATTGTTGCACAACTGAGAGGGGGGGTGAATTAGTTGTTACCGTGCTTAAACAATTATGATTCTTTTAAAATATTTACAAGGCACTCAATGATGATCACAATAATGCAGGGAAATGAACAATGGCACATTCAACATCAATCACATATATGAGAAACACAAAGACAGATATTTCCCAAGGAAACCCATACAGGGTAAAAAACCTCTTCTTCTTTATATGATAAGTATTATTTACATTCTTTACATTATCATACATTTGAGCACCAACTCATTGTGAGGCTATAACCTCTGTTTTGCAAGATGCAACTTGCTGAGAGCACCAACTCTCTATTTTTCTCTAGCACCCACTAGAATGAAGCACCAACTCCTTGGTTTCTCTAGCACCAACTGGAAGGAAGCACAAACTCCCTGTGTTCAAGCCCCCACTTGAACCTTTGAGGACACCAGTCCTCCCTAGCACCTCCCAACCACCCTGGATTATGAATATGAAATACTGAAACCTCTTATAGTGATATAGTGTTCAATAACAGCTTACCAGTCTCATCACTGTTCTGCAAGATTTTTGCTACTCAGACTTGCTCACTGTCTTCTAGCATGCATCTGCTGCCCATTCTGTTCTTTTTCTTTTTATGCTCTCTGCACCATGTCCATTCGTTGCACAGTTCTTCTTATGTTCTTTTTAGCTGCTGCACTCTGATCCTTCTTCATGCATGAATCACCTTCAACAACAACATCCACAGTAACTCCAGCAACAATAACAACCCCATCTCTTCGCTGTACTGTGTATTTATTTCTTTTGTGAACCTTGTGCATGCAATGCACAATACCTCTTCATACTCATACCGCGCCGATATCCTCCACAACTCGAGTGCTCTGTCTGATCATCATCGTGACTCTTCAGCTTCTTTGACCGTTTTTCCACTCGTTCAACATCACTGTATGTTATGATGAGATTCCTTAGCCTCTCTGGCAGTTGAGACTCTTTGTCTTCTCTATGACAGACAAGCTCACCTTCTCTGTTCCAGTTACAGGCTTCAATGCTCATCCAACTGTCAATTGCCTCCACGAGCATCTTCATCCCTCTTGAAGATTCCCAGAGACTCTTCATCTCCTATGTCAATCACCCCGAAGTGTCTTCGAGTCCTCTGGCAGAAACCATCAGTGGTTTCTGGCAGTTACACTGTGACGTGCAACAATATCCCTCCGATCTCCTTCAGTTTCATTTGCACTGTTGGATTACAACGACATTTCACCTTTTCGGTATTTCGACATTCGTACCAGACGCGATCCCCAAAATTTTGAGGTGGATCTTATCTGCACTAGGTCCTTCCTCCACATGACCACAGGCGATGACCACTGTCTGCGCTAAAAGGCGTGTGAACTCATGATCTTCATTGACCCTGATCGACGGTCCATGATCTCGATGAATCAACGGTCCAGATATTTTTGCGATCTCACATCTCGCTGTTCCTTGGATGGAGGCTCTCGTCTCTCCAAGTTGTGATAGGCGAAGCTCTGAGATGGAGCTCAAATCAACGGTCCTCGTTCTTGTTGATCTGATGGTCCTGATCTTTTCATGATCTCGCATCTCGTTGATCCTTAGATGAAGATTCTCGTCACTCCAAGTCATGATAGGTGAAGCTCCGAGATGGAGCTCAGATCAACGGTCCTCGTTCTTGGTGATCTGACGGTCCTGTTCTTTTCATGATCTCGCATCTCACTGATCCTTAGATGGAGATTATCATCACTCCAAGTCGTGATAGGTGAAGCTCCGAGATGGAGTCTTTTTGGTGCTCTGATCTTTCTCCATGCGTCCTCTTGATCAATGGTCCATGACTATCCCCGATGGACGGTCAGGATTCCTTCACAACTTTGGAGAGTTGGATGACTCTTGGACTTATCCACCTTACATCTTCACCATATCTAACGACTATTGAGCCTTCGTAGATACCCCAGATCCTACAGCCCAGATCTTCTCGCGATTTCGCTGCTTCGCTGAGCCTTCATAGATACCCCAGATCCTACGACCTAGATCTTCTCGCGATTTCACCACTTCGCTGTGTAATGAATGTGCAGGTCCTCCCTGATTCAACAATGGATGTACCCCGCGCTTAGATCGAACGCCCAAGATCTATTCTCGTCTACTGCGTGCTACTCCTCTCTGAATTCATATCTGATGGTCATTCGGGATTCTGAATAAGATCCAACGTTTACTGTTGCTCCTCCTCTTCCATTATCACTGTTCTTGCCATCAATGACAAGCTTACTCTCAACTGTAAACCTTCCAACATGCACTCGATGAAGCTTCCTCACTAGGAGGATGATTTGTACCCCCTACTGGAGGAGCAGGGGTTTGTGCAACTAAGGAATGTTGCTGTGGAAAAGGATGTGTCAACACAACGGGTTGGAAATTTCCCTTGAAAAGTTTTGCAACTTCATCATGATGAGGACAATCTCGTGTGTAGTGGTCGTAACCACAAATGAGACATGGAAATTTCATCTTTTGCGGTGGTTGTTTTTCAGTAGTAGGTGGTTGAGTTGGTGTTCTTGGATTTTCATTTGGATTGTTGTTTTTCTTTGGTTTATTTTTCTTTTTCTTCTTCCCCCCCGACTGTTGTGGAGCAACAGATTGAACTGCATATTCACCTCAGATATTTGAGTCGGGGTAGAGGTGGAGGAGAGTGATGTCGAACTAGTAGTGGGTGCAGTAACCGAGTGATTAGCCAGGCCAACTGATTGTGAGTTGGATGGGGTCTTGATGGAATCGATGAATCCATCTGCATGAGTTGTGGAATATGGTTTTGATGGATCAGTTGACATACATGGAGCATTCAAAATCAATTCATACAAAGTACTACATTGGGAATAAAAAAATTCCAGGTACTGGGCACAAGCAATGGATTTATCTTCAATGACAACACCACCCATGGCTACATCACGAGAAATTGGAGGTAAAAGAGATTTAGTGAACCATTCAACCAATAATTGGTCAAGAATGGTTGCTTTGATAAAAATTCATCATCTTCGCCACTGATGAATATGATCAAAGATATGTACGAAGTTGGTTTGACGAAGGGAGGTCAAGAGTTCTATACTAGTCTCGTAATGGATGGGTAATTGAAAGTGCGTAGGAAAATCCATGGAAAGGGAATTAAATTCTTGAAAAGTACCGTGTGGGAGCTCAATGTACCATTTGGCTGTTGAACCCGTAAGTGTGCGCTGGAAAAGACGTAACCGGATGGAATCATCCATAAGTGAATTCGATGAACACGATAAATGAAAAGTCATAACGTGGTCATTAGGATCTTTGCTAGGCTTTTCGTTGAATTTCGGGATGTTAGAGGAAATTTAGTAGGAATAACTAGCCAGAAAGGAAAATGTAATATGGGATCATTTGAAAATCTCGACAGATCTCGTAGATCTAGCGTGGCTAAGAATGGTAACTGCCGATTGACTTGAGGATGATATTGGTGTGGCATGGGGACACTAGTAGGGCCATATACCAGTTGAGGCAGATAGTTGGATCTAGTAGGCCCTCCTATGTACTACTCTTGTTGACCAATATAGATAATATTCATCTGTTGAGGAACATGCACGAGAGGAGAAGGGAAACCTAGTTGGCCCCGGAGAGGATAACCAGCATATCCCATGGGAGGATAGTTTGTGTGATTAGTCTGAGGTGGATAACCGGTTTTCCCTTGAGGGGGGTAAACAGGTTGTTGTTGAGGAGGGTAAGGATTAGGCCCTTGGGGAGGATAAGATTGTTGACCTCAAGGACCCCTAGGAAAGGTTGTCGAGAATGTAATCCAGAAGGATTGGGATTCAATATTCCTCCTTGTGGGTTGGGGTGTGATGGCCCTCCATAATAAGGTTGATGAAACATACCTCCTTGGGGTGGTCCCCAACGTTGTGAAGGGTTTCTAGTGAGAGAAGGTTGTCCCCTTACCATGGATTGGGTAACAACTAGAGTCTGACTGATGAAAGGGGGTTTCCCCCCAGTGGGCATGGGTGTGTGTGAAGATGGTTGCCCCCTGAGAGGGATGTGTCTGCTAGACAGTGGGTGCCCCCTAGTTGGGATTTGTCCTAGAGTTGAGTGCATGTGTATGGAAGGGTTCTACATTCCGTTTTGCATAGGTGTCCCAATAGGGTTCTGTGAAATATAAGGAGTTGTGGATTAGAGAGGTATAGTAGGAGTAACTGTCAAGGTATTTTACACATGACCAGGAAAAATGACTCTGGAGTTACTTTGAACTTGTATTGATGTGGTAGTAGTATTGACTGCTTGCTCAATGGGATGGTCAATAGTCAGACCCGATGGATCGGCCTCAACACCATAAGAGGTAAGAGGGTTAAAAGGTGGCTGACTAATTGAATTTTTCATAAAGGTCACGTCTCGATGGAGTTATCCATATAGAATGAACAAGGGTTTGTTGCGGATTTACCATGTTAATGGAACATATAGGGGTCATGTACTCATTATTAAAATTTGGTGGCATGGATTCCATCTGTGTCTTAGTATATGGCCTTGATGACAGATGAGGGTAATCTTCTTCTATAACGTTACCTAATGAGTCCAAATGGAGAAGGAGTGGATCGAGAGGAACTTGTGAAACAGGGTTAATAGGAAGAGTGGAATGTTCCTTAACTGTAACTAAGGCTCTTTTAGGATATGCTAACAAAGGGGTAGAAATGCTCCCAACGTCTGAATGATTCTCAACCTCTTCACGGTAAAAATCTTCAGATGAATTAGGAATTAAGGGTTTGTAGCCTTCCGGAGGCAACCCTTTCATCCTACGTGATTTGCGAAGACCTTTATCATCCACAATCTCAATTTTGAAAGACAATCAAGTAAATAAAGAACACTCACTAAAGAGCTAGGAAGCCAACAAGCAAACAATAGCTTCTCGTGATGAACATACTAGTTGGTGATGAAATCCAACATCCCATGATCAAAGTGAGATAGGGCTAGGATATGGGCTGGTGGATTAGTTACGTTGGCGACCCGCGTAATGGAATTACACCTTGGTGCAAGCTTCCTCACGGTTTTATCCGTGGGTTACCCTCCAAGGAGCCCGAGTGAGTTTGACCAACGTCCGTTCCACGTACAGTGAAGACTTCCCTTCACCGTCACCACGTGAAAGGAACCTAAAGATTTTGTCTACTAAGGACACCAAATCACAGTCAGCCTCTGGGAGGGTACAGTCCACAGTTGATTCTGAACATATGGGTAGGATATCAAGACCGAAATCTTGTAAGAGAACTGGTAAAACTCCAGAGGACCCCGAATGGATTCAGAATTCACGAATCTCTGAGACAAAATTAAGACAATTGAACCTCAATAAGAACTCCCAATATACGATCTGATTACTACGAACGGTTAAGCCTGAGAGGGATAATCTCCGTTGCTCTCCCGAACGCGACCTCGTGCGTAACCCCTGTGTGAGAGGGGGAACCCAACTATGATTATACGAAAATTGGATTTACTCTCCCTATCAAAAGATTCCGAGTTTGTCTTGAGTGGTTTGGAGAGTTATTCTCACAGCCAATTCCAAAGCATTAATCATAGTCTATTGTTGGTGTAAAGATCTTAAAAAATAGAAAGCATATAGATTGATTTTTATTAGTGTTGATTTTAGTGGCTCTTATTTACGCAAAGGTAAATGAAAGTGAAACTAGTGATGTTGCGACTCAAATCCCCAAAAGTAAAAGAATGATATGCAAACTTTTCTTTCAATGAATTTCTATTTAAGGGAACTAGAAGGGTTTCTTTCTTTAACTACCAAACACATGAATGCAAAAATTTCATGCAACTCATTTTAACAAGAATCCAATTAAGTGCTAAAAGAAATCCTTTCTAATATCCAAAAACCAATGCAATAAGTTCCCTTTCCAATAATTGGTCTAATGCTTCTTATTTCAATAATAATGAAGAATGATTTCACTATTACTTCTTTGAAAATGAGGAAGCAAAAGCACATAATCAAAGACATTCCCAACAATAAAAAAGAGACAAAAAGAAAAACACCAAAAACAAAGAAGCACACTTAAAAAATATTCCGGAAATGGGTAAGGATCAAAGATCAAGTAAATAGTACAAAGATCAATGAGTTTCCTTATCATAATCTCTACTCAATCAGATGAACGAAAAAAGTAGCAAAAATAACCTAAGATTGAAGAAAAAGGGTCGAATTTTCAATAAGGAAATACAACAAAAAATCCAATAAACGACTAAAAAATGAAAGGAAGCAAGTTGTAAGCCAAACATAAGACATAGCCTGATATAACATGATTTAATTTAGAGAGAAAGACCACAATACTACACCCAGGAAACAAAAAGTCGACAATTTTTCAAGGCAAGGAAAAATCGACGCTCTGGTAGTAAAAACACCAGAGCACTCCCTAACACACTCTAGGAGAGCGTCGACTGAGAAATCATCGCTATGACTGTAACAGGAGAGGGCATGGGTTCTGAGATTTTTTTTTTTAAAATCGAGGAAAATAAAAAACTTAAGAAGTTCGATCAAAAGACTCTCTAAGACAACTTTAGCAAAGACAATAGATGTATGAACTAATCAGATCAGAAAACAAGATCTGAAAGTGGGCAAAAGGTAAAGACAAACCAACGAAAAGAACAAAAACTGAAAGTTCCTTCCCCAGTGCAGTCGTCAACTTCTGTTATAGGAAAATTCCCCTGTGGACATGTGAATATCCCTGATCCAGATTATTTTCGGCACGAAATGAGAGCAAAGATATAATAGAGAAATGCACAGATATATCACAGATATTCAATAATATAACATAAATGTATCAGATATGCAACCATAAACACATATATATAGTAATACACAATTTCTATTAATGAAATAAATGTATAGAGACTGTAAAAATACAGAGTGAAAGACTCTCTAGAATGGTGGCGACTTATCTCTAAGAAGAGATGTGATGACTACGCTCATTTGCAAGAACATGGTTACAATGAGGCTCTGAAGGAATTTTTAAAATAAACAGGAATGCCAAAAACCCTATACATCCAAAAATCTAACCCTAGGAGATGAAGCGCCAAAAGTCAGGTGGGCCCCGTTTGGGTAAGTTAGTACATCAACTTCTCGGGGTCGTAACTTTTGCATACAATCTCCGTTTTAGGTGTGTGATAGCCTGTTTGAAATGTATCATCGAGGAGATTGATTTTGGGGGCTCAATCATGCCTTTGGCTATCATTGAGAAGCTCTATATCTAAAAACCTTCATTTAGGCCCTCAAAGTGGCCCCAGAAGTTAAAACTGCTAAAAATAGTAAATTGCCAAAATTGCCAGAAAACTGTTTTGAGCCAGTTGGAAAAGGTGGGTGGCCACTGATATCCACCTAGATCAACTTCACCGAAGGATGAGATGTACAAAAAATCCATTTTCTTCCTGGATGTATCTATGCAGACCACCACGGTAGTTGAGCACAAGATTTCACTCAAAATATTTGATACCCAACTTGGTGCGCAAGGTATGGAATATATTTTTGAAATCTAGCACTGCTTGGTCCCTTTCTTGACATAGTGTGGTCCATTTTGTATACATGTCATCATAACTTCTGACAGGGTAGTATTTTTCCTTAATATAATCCCTAAAGGACTCCTAGGTGAGTGCGTCTGTAAATAATGAGGGTTCCTCTATTTCCTTTTTCTCATAGAAAGTATCCCACCAATATTTGACATGGGGGATGGCTTTGAGGAGTGCAAAATTAATATTTTCTCTATTCGAAAAGTTATGTACACAAAAATACCCTTCTAGCAAATTCAACCATTTGTCTACAAAATTTGTGTCTATCTTAACTTCAAATATATGAATATCAAATTTGATTTTTACCTTGAAGGGGGCAACGCCTCCACTCGAGGAAGATCTGTCGCCTGCTAGTAGTCATCGAAGGATTTGTGAAAAACTATCCATCATCTCATTCCTCTGTTGCGTGAGGGATTCCTCAAACAACAGTTTTAAAGGATCTCCTATCTCGTCGTCTTTATTTTCTCCTACCATGGAAGGCCACTTGGGCGTGTGAGAGCCTTTTTACTCAATAGAAACAAGATCGAGACCCAACTCTTTGTACTATGACCTCGTCGGGGACATGCATTAAGAACGACAAGGAGCAGAACGCTCCGATACCATTGATAGGAATTTTATGAGAAGAATGAAATGAATATAGATATATATTATTAACACACTGATTCGATGAAAAATAACATAGATGCAGTAAAACTTGGCTTCTATTAATAAAGAAAGATGTTTAATTTGTAAAATGTAAACTAAAACAAGCTTTCTAGAATGGTGGCGGCTTATCTCTGAGAAGAGATGTGACGACTGTGCTCATTCACAAGAAGATGAGTACAATGAGGCTCTGAAAGAATTTTTACAATAAACATGAATGCAAAACCATAGAAATCCAAAAACCCAACCCTAGGAGATGAAGCACCAAGATTCATATGGGCCCCGTTGGGGTAAGTTGGGACATCAACTTCTCGGGGTCGTAACTTTTGCATACGATCTTCGTTTTAGGCGCACAATAGCAGGTTGGAAAGGTCTATCTGAGGACTACACATTATGCCACTAGAATTGACTTGATCTATATTCTACCTATGTCGAGCCCTAAAAACGTTGTTTAGGGCCTCAAAATGGCCCCAGAAGTTCAGGAGTCGAAAACTAGGAAACAAACTGTCAAACTGAAAAAATTCTAAGATGAGCCAGTTTGAATAGGTGGGTGGTCACCGACATCCACCTGGATCAGAAAATGAGTTGAATAAGAGTATGAATTTTCA
>JASDQU010105396.1:117900-128805 GCA_032191745.1 Picea mariana | reverse complement strand
TCCAAGACTTGTGCACAAGACTACCAAATTGCAGTGCGCACAAGACTGCCAAACTGCGATTTTGAGAATTGTGTGTAAAGTGAAGACTGGTGCCCTGTATTTATACTAGCTCTGGCAGACTAGCTGGGCCGACTTCTCATTTTGGGTACTAATTAATTCATATTAATTATCTCTTAGCCGACAACTCTTCTAGGGTTACATTCACTTCTTTTCTTGCTTCCGGAATATTCTAATCTTGTTAAAGGTCACAATGGAGGTGGATACCTCCCGAAGCTACCATAATATCAACACTCCCTCCTAGTTAAGGAGATAACTAATAATGGTATTGAGCACAAACAGACCATTCAATTGGTAGCATCATGAGCATCGTCATTATTATCCAACTGGATAATCTCCATGACAACTGGTACAATGTTAATTGATAGAACACAATTGTGTTTATCCATAGTAGTACACAACTACACAATCTGTGACACATAGTCACAAACAGTGGGATATATCCACCACARTAGCATACCTCTACTGTCTAGAGAAATGCAGTCTCCRTCATWTCAACTGATATCAACCTGCATAGAAACAATGKTATGATATAAACTGAGTCATCTGGGCCATTCTTCCACTCACATCTGTGAGATCTGGAAGAGCATCTGCCTTCAAAGTAGAACATCAATGATGAGCCATCTGGACTATTCTTCTCAAGCAAGGAAGAATAATTGTCCTGATTTCTGAGCCTGGACCATTCCCTATCCAGGCCATTCCTCCAGCACTAAAACAAAGTGCAACCTGGAGAGAAAGAGTTTGCCCTAGGGAATGTCTATCCCTGATTGTTGAAGCTGGACCATTCACCTATCTAGGCCATTCTTCCGGCACTAAACAAAGTGCAACCTGGAGAGAATGAATCAACCCTAGGGAATGATTGTCCGGACCATTTCTTAAGGAAATGATTGTCTTGCACCAACCTCCAAAACGGACCATTCTTCGAAACTGCTCACAACTGTGAGCTTCGAAAGAATGACTGTCCGACGAGGCGGACTAGTCTTCTTGACCACTAATAAAAGCGACCATCAAGAAGAGAGACTGTCCTAGACCATTCCCCAGGTTAACCAAAATGGGAAATCGATGTCTATGGTACATCAGCAATCCATCGAATCATTTTCATTATGAAAATGACCGTTCGATCTGGACCATTTTCCGAACTAGAAAATGCTTGTCCATCAGAAATCTCAAACCACTTTCCGAACTGGAAAGGAACTACCCAAGCTGCACCATTTTTCAAACTTGAAAATGACTGTCCTCTATTCAATGATATGTCAGTGCTCCCTCCCAACCTGGAGAGTCATTTCTTCCCATACAACTAAGGGAGTTATTTCCACGATCCCCAATTTGTCTCGGAAAAAGGCAAACTTTACTCTGGACAGAGGCTTTGTCAGGATATCTGTTGTCTGCTCATCTGTGGGGATATACTAGAGCTTTACTTCAACTTCCTGGACTTTATCTCGAATAAAGTAGTATTTGATCTCAATGTGTTTTGACTGTTCATGATAGCCTTATACAACTCTGATTGTCACAGTGTATTATGGTCGAATCTGGAACCTGACCAAATAATCTGAAGATTAGCTTTCTCAGCCATATTGCTTCTGTACATGCCTCACATGCTGCGATATATTATGCTTCTGTTGTGCTAAGTGCGACAGACTTATGTTTCCTACTGCCCTAAGATATCATAGCAGAGCCCAAGCTGAAACACATCCCTAAAGTACTCTTTATGTCTTCTGCACTCCCTGCCCAATCTGAATCTGTGAATCCATGAAGTTGTATGTCATTGAATGCGGTATATCTTAAACCATAGTTTAGTGTCCCACAAATATATCTTAGAACATGCTTTGCAGCTATCCAATGCTCATGTCTAGGTTCCACCTGGAACTGGTTAAGTGTGTTCACAGCAAAGCAAATGTTTGGTCGAGTATTTACCAAATACTCTAATTACCCAATCAATTGTCAATATAGTGATGGATCTACTGGATCAGAATCTAAGTCTCTTACTTTTCTTATATCTGTGGTCATAGGAGTGTCCATGGATTTGCAATCCATCATTCCAAACTTCTGAAGAATTTTTATTGCATACTTTCCTTATCCAAGGAATACTTCACCACGCTTCTGCCATACTTCTAGTCCCAAGTAATCATGCATGAGACCAAGATCTTTCATGTCAAACTCAGAAGCTAATTCCTTTTTGCACTGGATGATGAGAGACTCTTCACATGTTAGGAATAGATTTTCGACATATAGCAATAGAATCACAGGTGCATTGTTCACGACTTTGTAGTAAAGATTTGGATCGGAGTGACTTTTGGAGAAACCAAGTCTCATTAGATAGTTGTCTATTCTGGCATACCAAGTTCTTGGAGCCTGCTTGAGTCCATGTAAAGCTTTCTTTAGTCTGCAAACATGAGTGTCTCTGGAATGTACTTCAAACCCTTGAGGTTGTTCAATGTATACTTCTTCTTCGATTGCTCCATTGAGGAAAGTTGTCTTTACATCCATCTGATGTAAACTCCATCCCATGGAAGCAGCAAGAAACATGATAGCTCTAGTGGAAGTATATCTGGAAACTGGAGCAAATGTTTCGTCATAGTCTTCTCCCTCCTTCTGGGAGAACCCTTTAGCTACGAACCTTGCTTTATATTTGTGCACGCTTCCGTCTACTGCATGTTTGATCTTATTTACCCATTTTGAAGTTACTACTGATTTTTCTTTAGGTCTAGGCACAATTTCCCATACATCATTTTTCATGATGGACTGGTGTTCTTTTGTCATGGCTTCTTTCCATTGTTTCTTTTGAACTGCCTCTTCAAACGTGGTAGGTTCTTAGTCTAGAATCTTTGTCATACATGCTGCATAGCTAGAGAATCTTTTGGGCTTCTTACTTTCTCGGAAGGTCCCACTTGGGGCCTTGAGTCTTTCTACTTCTTGTAGGGTAGCTTCAAGCCAAGCTGGTCATTTCTTGGTCTTAGGTACAGTGTCTGAATCAATGGTCTCACATGGTTGCATCGGATGATCAAGTTGTTCATTTTCTTCATTTTGGTTTTTTGGAAGACATGTGCCTTCTTCAATAGGCTCTTCATACTTCTTCTTCTTCTATAGTTTCTTCTATGGATTTCTTGAAAGCCATCTTTTCATTGAAGGTCACGTCTCTGCTGACTTCAATCTTATGTTGTTTCTGGATATAGATTCTATAAGCCTTGGATGATTCACTATATCCCACAAATATGCTCTTCTTTCCTGAGGGTTCTAATTTATTCATTTTATCCTTGGGAATGTGAAAGTAAACATGGCATCCAAAGATTCTTAAGTTTTCCACACTAGGTTTCTTTCMTGAGAAAGCTTCTTCTGGAGTCATGTCCTTCAAAATGCGGTGAGGCCTTCTGTTTTGAACATATATTGTTGTCATGGTTGCTTCTCCCCATAAGAACATAGATAAACCTTGGTCGTTTAGTAGTGCCTTCACAGTTTCTTCAATAGATCTGTTATTCCTTTCTGCTACACCATTTGTTGAGGATTATGATGAACAGTCAGCTCCCTCCTAATCCCTTTCGATTTGCAAAAGGCAACGAATTCCTTTGATGTGTATTCTCCTCCATTATCTATTCTCAAGGTCTTGATTTTCTTGTTTGTGAGGTTCTCTATCTCTGCTTTGAATTCTTGAAACTTGTTGAATACTTCGTCCTTTGTCTTCAAGAGATATAACCAAGTCTTTCTTGAGTAATCATCTATGAAGATCACGTAGTAGAGAGAACCTCCTAGAGATTTGACTGGCATCGGACCGCAAACATCTGAATGTATTAGATCTAGAATCTCCTTAGATCTATTGTTGCTGCTTGAGAATGATTTCTTGATATTCTTTCCAAGAGCACATCCTTTGCAGATTCCTTCATGCATAGACTGTAATTCCGGTATTCCTTCAACCATCTTTGTGAGAAAAGGCAATGATTGATAGTTAATATGAGCCTACCTTCTGTGCCAAAGTTCATTGGGATTGACTTCATCATGTACAAGAGCTTCTTCATTTTGTTCTACTAGTCTATATAGATTTCCTTCACAGGTTCCAATAACCCTAGCATTCTCTATGTTGGAGTCTTTGTGCCAAGATAACACTTTTCCATCTACGAAAGCTATTATGTTTCCTTTGTCTTCTAGGCAAGATATGGATACAAGATTCTTTTCTAAACCAGGTACATATAAGACATTGCTCAAATGAACATTGTTACATGTTTTCAACTTGACGGAGGCTTATCCAAATCCTTCGACTGGGTAAGTGCTTTTGTCTCCAAGCTCTACCTTGTTTGATGCCTTCCTTTCATTTAGATTTGAGAGTCTGGCTTGATCTCCCGTCATATGCCTAGAAGCTCCACTATCAATTATCCACATGTCATCTTCAATCGTTCCTGTGAGTGCTGAGTAGTGTAGATGACTAGTCTTTTCATTCATGACTTCGGTTGACTGGTGACTGGTCACACTTTGATCCAAAACTTCAACCTTGACGTTTTTGCCTTCTGAGATTGCCAAGAGGTGCGCTGGACTAGGGCGCACTGGAATAACTTCTTCTTGAGCGACATGTTCCATAATAAGGTGCTAGATCGGGGTTTTAGGGTTTATACAACTGCACCTGCTAGTAACCCTAGCGACAGTGTCTTGGAAGCTGCTCCTGCTAGTAAACCCTAGCAGCAGTTCTTCAACGAGCTTAGTATCCTAATGGCTATGCTTCCTTCTAGCGATTAGACTGAATGAAGGAGGTATGGGCCTATAACCTGTTAGAATGTGCTCATTTAACCATAGACAATATCACTATTGTCACCCAACCATAGGCCAAAGCCACCCCCGCACACCTTGACCTTGACAGAGTGAAGAATCCTGGTAGCGAACCAATAGCCAAGCAAGGCTAATGCACCAAGCAAGAAGTAACCAAAGTTGATCAGAGAGTCCAACCCAGAAAGATAGAAATAATAGACTTCAGAACTGGCGCCAGCACCTTCTCCAGGACTTGCACACAAGATTGCCAAATTGCAGTGCGCACAAGACTGCCAAACAGCAATTCTGAGAATTGTGTGTAAAGTGAAGACTAGCAACCTGTATTTATACTAGCTCTGGCAGACTACCTAGGCTGACTTCTCATTCTGGGTACTAATTAATTCATATTAATTATCTCTCTTAGCCGACAGCTCTTCTAGGGTTACATTCACTTCTTTTCTTGCTTTTGGAAGCTACCATAATATCAATAAGGGCCCCCAGTGTATTGTTGGCGTTCTTGGTCAAGGACCAAGCAGTTTGATGATGTAAGTCCCTAGATGTGTTCTAGGGCCTGTGGATGTGTTCCAAGTAATCCTTGCTCAGTGCTTGGATTGATCCTCGGTTGTGTACCTTGGTTGATACAACCCTAGTGGTGATCTAGGGCCCCCAAATGTGTTCTGGGTATCCTGGTCTAGGACCGAGTGGTTCTTGGTTAAATGCCAAGACGAGATGATGTGTGATCTTCTTCTCTTCTCAAATGGCCCATGAGACCTAGGAGCAGTTAAGAAGAAGGACATGATCACATCAGTGACATTCCTCTTATGTTGGGATGATAAAAGCTTATAAGTTATCATGAAACTTATGTGGACATCTTGCCATTGAAGGAGACCCCTTTGACTTTGTCTTGTTGCCTCCCCTTGCTTGAGCCACGTCCTTCTTAAGGTTTAATGTGGTGTTGGTCTTTTCTAGTCTCATTCTCTCGCACACTACTGTAGGTATTCTCTTATAATCTAAAAGTGACCCTTCACCTTCTCCAACCCTAAATCCAATGGCCAAGATCAAGGGACATGATTCATTCCCTCCAAAAGAAATCACTTTAAAATATTAAAGTACATTTTCACTTTATAACATATGTGCACTTTATGAGATAAAGTCACTTTAATATTAGAAGGTACACTTTATTAAAAAGTCACTTACATAAAAAAACCACTTTATCACAACTTTATAAAAACCCATTACAAAGTCAAGTGTCTAGTAGTGTAGGTACAAGGTTACTTCCGCATACAAGACAAAACATGTGGAGTACCTCCCAAGCTAAAAATCTAACACTCCCTCTTAGCGAGGGATGTACTCGCTGCCATCACCATTCTCCGATCCCATCACAGTGTTCTCAATAGGAGATTCCTCTGAACCTGGAGCCATCCTCACCACCTGCACAGAACTCGAACAAGAAGACATTCTTCTGACAATTATTTTGAACCCTGAGCTCCTAGGAGAATCCACCCCACCTTGAGCATTGGTTCGATCACACCAGTTGAGCCTCCTATCAGTGCTCAGAAGAGACTCCCTCTCTTCTCTCGGAATGCAAGGTTGAATCATTGGGCCCACCGCAGTCTCAGGAGCCTCTTGCTCCTCATCCGACGTTGAATCATATCCTAAAGGTTGTCCTCACAACATGTACAACCTGTCCACCCAATCACCAATCAGTGGTGGTTCAACCGGGTCCACTCCCTTCCTGTAAATAAATACATGTCCCCACTTGAACAATGTACAATACCCAACATCCTCCAAGGTTGAGACTGAGAACAAGTTAACCCTCAACCCTAGAACAAAGAGAACTCCAAGCTCCAGGAATCCTCCATACTCGAGTCAGAATCTAACCCTTCCAACTCCATGTATAGCGCGCGCCATACCTCCTTCACTCTCCACCAGCCGGTCAGGACCTATCTTTGTGATAATAAGGAATGCTCGCCAGATTCCCATCATATGACAAGAGGCTCCATTCTCAACAATCCATCTGATATCACCCCCAAATCCTCCACTACTGACACTGGATACTAGAATAACCAAAGAAAATTCATTATCAAAATAGGAAGAAAATTCCTCCATGGTTGTTGTAGCAGCTGTATCAGGCCCCTCATGTTCCTTCCTCTTCTTCTTCTTCTCAGGATACTAAGAAGCAAGGTGCCCCAACTGGTTACAATAGTAACATCTGACTTTACTCAAGTCCCTTCCGAAATTTCCTTTCTTCTTTCCCTTTGCAGCAAGAGATTCTCCTCAACTCTGTCTTCCTTCTGACCACTGCTATAAGACCCCATCTGCATCTCCCCCTGAGTGAAGTCATCCCACAACCTACTCCAATCTGGAAAATTTCTCGACCCACCACACACTTCACAAAGACATCCCATTCCTTTGTGAAGCCTTTCAAGGCTATCCTCCCCAACTCGGCTTCTGAGATGATCTCTCCCACTACAGCTAACTCATCCTTAACTTGGGCTAGCCAGATAAGATTGGATGCAACATCATCACCCTTAGCCATCTTCAAGTCATGCAGCTTATCTTTCAAGGCCATCTTCCAATTGGCATTCTTAGCCTCAAATAAATTCCTCAAAGCTTCCCACATCTCATAAGTTGTCTTCTTCTCAGACAGATGTGGAATGAGTGGGTCCTTCACACCATCTAAAATGATCCTCTGAATTTTGGCCTCCTTTACCTCATGCAAATCCAAAGCAATAGAATATGTTGTGGGAGCCACAACAACAAAACTGACGTAGTTCCAGCTGACATCAAAACCTTCCACTGCAAATAGTTGGAAATGCCATCCAACCGATCCTCAAATCTAATGCATGCAGCCATATTCCCTATCACTATTCAAAGGAAAACAAACAACAGATTCCCCCCTTCAAATCTTGCCCAAAAATCTCACTACTCACTATCACTCAGAGCCCAAGCTCTGATACCATGTAGAAATTAAATGATAAAATCAACTTATAAAAATTATGTCATACACTTAGCAACCTAGAGATAACTGTCTTAGATGAACTCTGAAATGTATAACCACACTCAGAAAATACCATAAGCAAAAATACACATTGCAAAGCACTTTAGCAGCAGAATAAACACAATGAACAGCAATCATTCAACTCAAAAATTTTGGCAATGCCAAGGAAAACCCCAATGTGGGGAAACCCAATGAGAAAGAGAGAGAGAGATTTTATTAGTCACCTTCAGGAGATTAAATATCAGCAAGCAAAAATACAATTTCCAGTGAGAGAAAACCACTTACAAGCACCCAAAACCACCCCCACAATTTGTTGTCTTGGAAAACGTGCCAAAGAAGTCATACGACTTGTACGGCCCAGCTAAACAGCACCTTGGAAATCATGCCACACCAGAACTGTATGGACAACACCAAAATTGCCCAAATCACCAACAGAAAACCCCCAAAAAATGCCTCGATTTGTGTGCATCAATTCTACCTCGAAATTTGTGCCCTCCTCTTTGTTGTACTGACTGTACGAATCCGTACAGTACGGCCTGTTTATCAGTTGTAAACTACAACGCTTCCTCACTGCAAGAAAAGCACCCAGTCTACTGCCCTAAATCTCCTCTTCAAGCTTACTGAGAAAATTATCTCTCAATCTCCTTCTCATTGTCTTGCACACTACTATCGGTATTCTCTTATTATCTGAAAGTGACCCTTCACCTTCTCCAACCCTAAATCCAATGGCTAATATCTAATCTTGCCTTTACAAAATCAAGGGACATGATTCATTCCCTCCAAAATAAATCACTTTAAAATATTAAAGTACATTTTCACTTTATAACATAAATGCACCTTATGAGATAAAGTCACTTTAATATTAGAAAATACACTTTATTAAAAAGTCACTTACATAAAAGAACCACTTTATCACAACTTTATAAAAACCCATTACAAAGTCAAGTGTCTAGTAGTGTAGGTACAAGGTTACTTCCGCATACAAGACAAAACATGCGGAGTACCTCCTGAGCTTAAAAGCTAACATTTTTGGGTGCGGCCTCCTTGGAGTATTTTCTCTTGATGTTTTGAGGTGCTGCCTCCTTGGAGTATTTTATCTTGATGTTTTGACGTGCAGCCTCCTTGGGTTTTCTCCCTCTTGCTGGCTAGGGGTTCTTCTTGTGTTGTTGTAGGGTACGGCTGCCCTAGTTTTGGTCTCCTCTTGCTAGTTGTGGCAGTCCAGCCCTCTCTCATTGCTGCTACAGGTGTCGTGGCCCCCTCCTAGCTCCTCCCAGCCTGTCGCTAGCTCCTCCTAGGTTGTCGCTAGCTCCTCCTAGGTTGTCGCTGATACTTTCTAGGTTATCGCTGGTACTTCCTTAGGCTGTCACTGTTTCTTCTTGGCTGTTGTCGGTGTTCTTCGTGTGTTGCTGCTGTCTTTACAGCCTCTAGGGCCTGATAAGCCATCCCTGAGACTGCTACCCTAGGCTGCCTACTTGTTGTAGCAGTCCCATATATTTTCGACAGCTTTTGTTTGGGCTGTTAGGGGTTTTTCTTTCAACCTCTAATTTGGTCTTTGGGGTTCTTATATCAGCCCTACTTGATCTTCATTACGCTGATTGGTTTTTGATACCTACCTAGTTCTTCTTGGCAAAACTGTCCACATAGATCATGATGAGATCTACCCTTGAGGGTTTGATCCATTACCATTATAGTTTTTTCTGAGCATACAGAAAAGAAGACAGCAGTAAGCATCTAAGGTAAATCTGTTCTTTGTTTTGGTTAAGGTAATGTTCATATTTTACTTTTGCTAATGATCAGATCTGTTCCTTAATGTTCAGAATTGTTTCTTGTTTTCCTAATGATCAGATCWGTTCATGTTCAGATTTAGTTAAGAATAGTTTTCTTTAATGTTCAGATCCATTGTATTATTTATGTGATTAGTCTACTTCAGAAATTTTGATTTGATTGCTGTTCTATTTCTACTGTGGTGAATAAATTTAAAASAATATTACTGTTCTAGTTTTCCCTTGAAATTCTAACAGGTTTCTCAATAATATTTTATTGGAAGTTTCTAGAGGAGCACTCTTCCCTAGAAGCTTCTAGGGTTTTCTTTATACTATTTTATTGAGGTTTCTAGTATTTTATAAATATATTTTATTAAGAGGTGGTTGGAGATTGAAATCTATAAAAGAAAGCCTTCCCCTCGTTTGCAACTGGCAAYTTTWGCTTGGAGAAAATCCTAGAGCACTTGTGGTAAAAGTCAAGGGGCTAATATAGAGTAGATTTGGAGTGCCTTCAATCATTTTCAAAGTTGTAGCATTCAAGTAAGGTTGGTTCATTCATGTTTGCATTTGTTTCTTTGCTGGTATATTGTCCTTGGCTATTGCTACTAATCATAACTAGTGAAGAAATGGATTGAAATAGAAATGTTTTGAACCTATTCAACCAGAATGATATCAGATGTAAAAGTTTGGGGGATTTTATTCAATGAAAATTGTCCTACTGTTCATTTTCATATCTGGTGTCTTCTATTAGATGCAAGCAAGATTGAATCTATGTTAGGTGTATCTACGATCATCAATACTTGGCTGAAAATGAGTGTTTCAGATAATTAGAACTAGCCCGATGGAGATAAAAGAGGCGTTGCATGTGGTCTTGACCCCAGCAACCAGGCTCAATTCAAAGAGGTAAAAGGAAATTAATAAAACCCCAAAGGATTAAGGATAACAAAAAAGAAGAAAAAAAAAAACGCCTCTCCCTCAATAAGGCTATAGAGGGGAATGGGTACATGACATCATATGCTCCATTCTATATATAACGCTTATAGCCAATAGAATTAGAATATTGAGCACTCTTAAGAAGTAATAACAACGCAGAAAGGCCAAATGCATCAAAGAGTGAAGCTAGTTGCATCATAGAAGCATGCTCGTTGCATGATATCATTGATGAGCAGATACAATCAATATTCCACGGGGATGCGTCCCCCGAGATGGGGGGCACACCCCCCATGTTTCCCACGCTCAGAGGGGGGGCGATTGGGGAAATGTTCCCTATGTCCCCCTTTTGGGGAAACACGAGGACAAGCATGGGAAAACGTTTCCCCGGAAGGGGGATGTCTGGGAGCCCCCCCCCCCCGA
>JASDQU010105396.1:106579-117888 GCA_032191745.1 Picea mariana | reverse complement strand
GGAGTGCCTGGGCACACCACCCCATCTTTTTCTCCAACAACCCTTTAAGACAAAACAAAGATAGGGGATAGACCTTTGATGAGTTTGTGACATTGGTAATTAATGGTAATATTAAATTCTTAAAGTAAAAGTTGACATCCTTTAACTTAAATTTTAACATTACCATTAATTGTTTAGGATGTTTGAGAGTGGTTCCAACCTAATCAGCCTTCATATGGAGAAAGTAGAATTTCATATCCCATTTAGAATTCAACAGACGTAACAATTTTCGGGATTTTAGGATTGACCGGATTATAGTGTTTCCACTGGATTGCACAACAATGAATTTGCATGGGATGACTTGTTATTGTTGGGATTTTATCATTATTATTTTTACTTTTATAATTTTAGAAACAAGGACCTCTATGCTAGGAACCCTGACATCCCCCCCTTAGTTTCCCTAAAATTTGGGGGTTGTCCCACACATCCCCCATGTGCATCTCCCCACTCCTGCGCTTTCCCTTCCTAGAACTCGATGGAACATTGGATACAATCATATGGCCAATCAATAAAGAGTAGTTAATTTGTTCCATCAATACATTCTGGTTTAATAAGAAAATACACTCAAGTTGCATCGCGTTGGTCACAAAATAGAATGACATGGAACAAGATGAACATCAATAACATGACCAATGAGGATGTCCAAGCCAATCTGTACAGGGAATAAGTCAATTCCCTGATGACTTCCAACAAGATCTGGCAAGCAGAACCTATGTATGAATCATTGCAACCACGTGGACCATAGGCGAGCTGGCAAGCAGAGCCATCTTGTATTTAAAGGAATTTATTTGCACCATTGTGACATAGGAGACGATCCAAAACATAGCATTACGGTAATCAGACACAATAGTAAGAGGTGTCACTACGCTTATTTGTTGATGTCTTCAATGCTGATCAACAAAATTAGACTGATGTTCCTCTTTTTCTATGATTGTTTCCGTTTTCTGAGTCTTATGTAAAATATTATGAATGAGAATTAAACACAATTTTATGAGTAAAAGGATATATTCATGTGCAGTTAAGTACACAAACACAAGCAGCAACACCAAGCAAATAAACAATTGGACGTAAACATACAAACGATGGATGTCAATATCAGTCTAAACAACAGAGAACAGTGGCACTACATTACGTCTTGTAATCATTAAGCTATAAATAATCAGGAGGGAATACATTCGCTAGTAACAATCCCCAGAAATGGAACTACATGAATCATGGTTTCCAATTTCTAAAATGAATCTTACATTCAATCAATAAGAGTTTACATGCCTATAAATCATCAACTGCAAAAATCTGTTATCGTTCCATCTTATAACCCAAAATAAAATAAAAAATAGAAAATATTCACCAAGAGAACTCACAGGAACATGTCTTTGGGTCTTGGGCTTGTCCGTTGCTGCCTTATAGCTTTTGGGAATGGCATTGGAAATCTTAGAGGATCCATTAGAATTCAACTGCTCCCAGACAGCATTTATGTGAGCCTTTCGTGCTGCCAATGTGCATACAGGAACAAAATAAGATAAGCTTTATATTAACAAAAAATTCTCTCTTCTTCTAGGACTTGATTTATAAAATAGATCATGTGCATATGTGGAAATCATTATATTTAGGCAGAGGGCATATATCAACATATAGTCAAACATCACCAGTACTATCTATACAAAAACCATGTCCATTAAAACAATAGAGAAACAGCTAAAAAGTGCATGTTTTGACTATCCATGCTCACCAAACTATAAAGAAGGTGCATCAAAAACCTTCCACTTAACTTCTCAGCTTTACAATTTCATAGCACACGACCATATACACTTTGTGTTCTTATGCAATGGGCAGGGATGAAATTCCCCACATAAAAAAGAGTACAAAACAATTAACTCTGAATACATATTTTGGAGTCCTAGAATTTAGAATGAGATACAATGAACTTCTTCGGGCTTAATCTTTCTCCACTGTCCAGAAATAAAAAACCCCACAGTTCTAGAGGTCGAAGGTGAAATAGTTTGTTCGCTAATATCCACAACCTGAAGGAGCCATGCATGTTGTCGAATCTGCACAAAGCAATTGCGCAACCCATCTACGAAATATTTGTTGCCAATGTTGATCTTTCCAAAAGCTTTAAGCATCACATAGAGTGCAGCCCATGACATAGAGATTCCCTGTTCAATAGGAATCAGTGGTGGTAATAGGCCTCTTTGTCATGCAAATGTGCATCGCTTTGGGGACTCACCATCCTATGTGAGATCCACCTATGCCCGTCAGCTGTTGCTGCATTACTTCTACTTGGCATGTTTTGGAGGTCTTTGACTGTAGATGCCTTGCAGCATAAATTCTCTCTCCATGTTTTTCCCTCTAATTTTTCAATGACCGCATCTGGAGTGTAGGATCCTTCATGAATTGTTTATGGTCAAGTTCTTCCAAATTTGAGACAAAATAATTGACTTCCAGGGATTAACATCAATAATTCTTTGTTTTATCAGTGTAATCAGTGCTCGTAGTTTAGAGTACCAGACATCGATCATATAACAGAAACTTCCAATCAGATGGCAGAACTCACATGCATGATGCATTATAGCTGAGCAGACAGCAGGTGGATGGTGAAAAAATGGAAATCTAAATTTGGTATAAACAGATTATCATTACAATATTGCAAGGCATCTGTGGCAAGTATATGGGCTCAACCATTACAGTAAATTGTTAATTTTTTTAAAGCCGTTGGTAGCATTATCTACCCATTAACTTCTTTGTAGAAGATCAAAAAGAAAATATGTTAAGCAGGACAAATCAAAGTCATTAATAACAAGCCTGATTTTGTTGTACATCAAGAATTGGGATATAAACAGTTAGATTGAAAGCTCTGTTTGTATTGAGGATGAAACTCACATTTTTAAAGTTACATTGAAGCTTGTAGTGTAGTATTAAGAAGTAGAAGCCTCTACCAGTAATTCTGTATCAATGCTAACAAGACACACAAATCCTCAAGAAAAGTGTGTTTTCAGAAGATTTATTTATTCAGTGCTACTGCTCTCTAACAACGCGGTAGAGTGTGATCCCTCTATGGTTATGGTCGTTAATTTTTATAAACCCGGCATGCAGAACTTTAAAGCCAATAATTTTACTAACCAGAATTAATTCACTGATGATATAAATTCTGAAAATTATGCAGAAAAATCACAGCTGAGTTTTTAATTAATTTTGCAAAGCAGAAGCAACATGAAACCAAGCACATAAAACATAAACACCAGAAATTTACCCTGGAAACCCCAGTGTGGGGAAAACCGGCAAAGAGGGGCTTTACTGGCTTCAGAGGAATAAAATTTACAGCAGCAAATAACTCAGAAATTCTTAAAGCAAAGTTTTCCCTCTTCCTGTAGATGTATGGCCCAGACAGAATAATGTTGTACGGCACAGCTAGGTACGGCCTGTACGGCCCTACAGAGTACATCCTGTACGGCCCTTGGACACAGCCCAGAAAACACAGGTTGTACGGCCCCTGAGTTCGGCCTGTATGGCCTGCTGCAACTCCGCCTGTACGGCCTGCTGCAACTCTTCCCTCTCGTGCTGCTGTACGGCCTGGAATCGGCCTGCTGGACTGTTGCTGTACGGCCTGGAATCGGCCTGCTGAACTGCTGTTGTATGGCCTGGTGTACGGCCCTGCCTGCTGCCACTCTGCCAGCTAGCTTGACCCTCACCCTTTGCTCTTCAGCTTGTCCCTCTTCCTCAGCCAAGTGCCCCCTTTCTTCTGTTTGCTCAATGAGTGTGTCGTCACCCTTGCCTCAGCCTCCTTATATCTTTTCACTTTACTCTATCTCCCCCTATTGTGAACTTTCTAGAAGAATCTGGAAAAATTCACTTCAAGTGAACTGTGAAATATTATTTCCTTAAATCAGAAACTTAGGAAATCTGAGCAAATAAAGCCAATAAAAATTATTTACATAATTTTTATGCTTTTCCTAGGTCAAAACTTAGGATAAGATTAAAATGCTGATCTGGGTATTAATTAAATGTCCTTCAGCATGCCTGGACGCAGGCCTATGCTGAGACACCTTCCAAGCTACAAATTTAGCACTCCCTCTTAGCGAAGAAGGTGTTCTACACCACCCCCAACTTATCCCTGAAAAGACAAACTTGCCTTTCATCAGGGCCTTCGTGAGAATGTCTGCTACATGTTCACCTGTAGGCACATACTGTAGCTTCATTGTCCCTTTCTGTACATAGTCCCTGATGAAGTGAAATCTGATCTCAATGTGTTTGGATCTGTCATGGAACACTGGATTCTCAAAGAGCATGATGCAGCTCTAATTGTCACAGTGGATGACAATAGTCTCCAACTCTTATCCAAACAACCTTAGGAGTTGCTTTCGAAGCCAAATGGCCTCACATGTTGCTAAGCTAGCTGTCATGTACTCTGCCTTAGCAGAGCTCAATGCAACTGACTCTTGCTTCCTGCTGAACCAGGAAAAAACTCTTGATCCCAAGCTAAAACACCACCCTGAAGTGTTTTTCCTGTCAATTGTGTTGCTCGCCCTATCTACATCTGTAAAGCCCATCAGCTGCACTCCAGCTTCCTAGATGTAACTCAACCCATACTCAATTGTGCCACGTAGATATCTCAAAACATGCTTCGCTTCCACCCAGTGTACTCTCCTCGGCTCAACTATGAACTAAGTTTGTTAACCGCAAATCATATATCCGGTCTAGTGTTGACCAGATACATCAGAGGGCCAATCAACTACCTATATAATATAGGGTCCACTGCCTCTGATCTGGAAGCATCAGTCTTTTTCCAATTGGTCACCATTGCTGTAGACATAGCCCTACAATCCTACATACCAAACCTCTTCAAAATCTCCACTGCATACTTCCCCTATCCAAGGAAAGTTTGACCATCTCGTTGACACACCTCTATCCCCAGAAAGTAGTGCAACAACCCCAAATCCTTCATCTCATACTTCGAAGCAAGGTACCTCTTGCACTTTGCTATTAGCCTCTCTGAACCTATGAGAAACATGTCATCCACATACAACACAAGAATGAGTGGCTCACCTCCAACTATGATGTAGTAGAGGTTTGTGTCTGCCTCACTCTTGGTGACTCCCATCCCCTGCAAGTAGTTGTCTATCTGTGCGTACCACACCCTGGGAGCCTACTTGAGCCCATACAAGGCTCTCTTCAACCTGCATACATGGGAATCCCTCCCATGCACCTCAAAACCCTTTGGTTGCTCAATATACACCTCCTCCTCAATGATGCAATTAAGGAAGGTCGTCTTCACATCCATCTGGTGCATCTTCCACCCCATCTCAACTGCAACTAAGATCACGACCCTGATCAAAGTGTACCTAGCTACAGGGGCAAATGTCTCATCGTAATCAATTCCCTCCTTCTGAGAGAACCCCTTAGCCACAAATTGGGCTTTGAACTTCTCCACACTCCCATCAGTAGTGTGCTTGATATTATAGATCCACTTCGAGCCAATCACTGGTTTCCCCTATGGTCGGGGCACAACCTCCCATACATCATTCTTCATGATGGAAGCATACTGTTCCACCATGGCATCTCTCCACACATGTTTTTGTGATGCCTCCTGAAAGCTGGAAGGCTCAGCCTCTAGCAACTCACTCATCATAGCCATGTAACTAGAAAATCTTTGTGGTGCTCTGCTCTCCCTAACAGAAGTCCCAGGAGCACCCACATACTCCTGAGCCTCTCTCAAGGGCTACTCGACCTATCTGGTCTTCCTCCTCCTGGACGAAATAGTATCATGTACTGGTGGAGCCTCCTGCTCCTCATCCTGCTCTAAAGTCCGAGCATTCATGCATGTACCTGCACCTGTAACTTGTGTCTCCTCTTCCTTCTGAGTCTCAAGCTCCTGATCCCCTCTTGTTGTTGGAACAGTCCCATGAGCCTTCCTCGAGGCTCTGTCCTCCTCTAACTTAGCATCCCTCCTAACCACTGTCTTCCTCAATGCAGGGATGTAGACTCTGTATGCCTTGGAATTTTCACTATACCCAACGAAGATCCTCTTCTCAACAATGGCCTCAACCTTTGTCCTCTTCTCTAAGGGGACGTGATAGTAGACTAGGCATCCAAATATCCTGAAGTGTCCAATCTCTAGTTTCTTCCCTGTGAATACCTCTTATGGAGTCTTCCCCCCCAACACCTTGTGAGGACTCATGTTTTGTATGTAGACTACAATGTTGCAAGCCTATGCCCATAAGAATCTAGGTAGATCCCGATCATACAACATTGCCTTCGCAGCCCCAACTATGGGCATGTTCTTCCTTACGGCCACCCCGTGCTGATGTGGATTGTATGGAACAGTCAACTCCCTCTTTATCCCAACACCTGCACAGAAATCCTTTAAGGCCTTCGAGGTGTACTCACCTCCATTATCAAATCTCAATGTCTTGATCTTTATGCCTGTCTGGTTCTCCACAAGAGCTTTGAACTCCTGGAACCGACTGAAGACCTCGTCCTTGGTCTTCATGAAATAGATCCAAGTCTTACTGGAATGGTCATCGTTGAAGGTGACATAATACTCGTACCCACTCAAGGATATTGTTGACATGGGCGCACATACATCGGAGTATATCAAATCAAGAATGTTGCATGTCTTGTTGTCATTGTTTGGGAAAGTTGTCTTGGTATACTTCCCCATAGCACATCCCTTGCATACCTCATGATGCTTTGTGCTGAAATTTGGAAGGCTTGTCAGTAACTCCTTGAGCACCTTCAGTGCTCCATGATGCAAATGTGCCATCCTCCTATGCCACAACTCTACCATGTCAAATGTGTTGTGGCACAAATTGAAGCCTATAAAGCTTCTCCATCCCGACTCCAATCACTTTGGTTGTCTTGGAGTCCTTGGGTCGTATGTATACTCTCCCATCCTGGAATGAGACCACATAGCCCCTATCCTCCAAGGCTGAAACTGATATCAAATTCTTCGTCATCCCCGAAACATACAACACGTCCTTCACCATTAGTGGTTCCCAGAAGGCTCTGAAATGTAATTGTCCCATGGCATGTTACCCGACACTTGGCGTTATTGCCCATCTCAATGTAGAGGTTCATCTCCATCTCCTTCAAGCTAGAGAAGTAATCATGCACTCCAGTCATGTGAATAGAGGCACCACTGTCAATATACCAGACTCCATTGTTGGTTGTACTTGAAAGACATGCTATGAGTGAAAACTCACTCTCAAATCTAGTTGCAAAGTCATCAACTTTTAGTGAAGCTGAAGCCGCCATCAATGACTTCTTGTTTGTGACAAGCAAAGCATTTCACTTTGTTGAGATCCTTCCACTTCTCTCCCTTTGAGGTCTGACCCCCACTGGGGCCCTTCTTCCCTCTGAACTTGCCCTTGCCCGCTAGAGCAAGGCTCTCTTCATCCTCAATCTTCAGTTGGCTGGCCTGTGAGGTACCAACACGCAGCTCCTCCTGGGTCAATTCGTCCCATAGCCTCTCTCAGTTAGGGAGTTTCTCCTACACTACAACTCCTCGGACAAATACATCCCACTGTTTGGTAAATCCATTCAAAGCTGTCCTCACCAACTCAATTTCATTCACGACTTCCCCTATTGTTGCTAGCTCATCTTTGAATTGAGTGAACTTGATGAGATAGGTTGTAACAGCCTCTCCCTTGGCCATCTTGGTGCTCTTGAGTTTCTCTCTGAGCATCATCTTCCTACTTTGGATGTCTGACTGGTACAGTTTAGTCAGAGATTCCCACATCTTCCTGATTTTCTTCTTTCCTGAAAGGTGAAGAATATTATGGTCCTTCGCCCCATCAATGTTAATTCTCCTTGCCTTCACATCCTTCCTGAGATGAGCAGCAAGTTGTGCTAGATTTGTTGGTGGCATTAGAGTTCCCTCAACGAACTGCCATAATCCCTACTCCTTTAGCACCAGAGCTATGTGCTCTCTCCATGGACTGAGGTTAGAAGCGCCCTCCAATCTGTCCTCGAACCTCAAGCCTGCATTTTCCATCTTAATTGTTGCACTAGCTCACACACCCTCCTTGGCAGTTCGACCTCCTTGCTGATTTTTACTCCCTGGTTCACACAGCAAATCAACTTGGCTTCTGTATTCAGATTAAAATGTTAAGATTAAACTTAGGTTAAGATTAAAATGTGGATCTCGGTATTAATTAAAAGTCCTTCAGCATCCCTGGACACTTAGGCCTATGTTGAAACACCTTCCAAGCTACAAATTTAACAATGGTGTTAAGCTGCAAGGATAAGAATACAAGAAGTGTTTAGAAAAGTCAGGGTATAATACATCTCAGATACACATTTATTAACACACACATATATATATTATTATTCTTTTTTAACTGTTCATATTTATTAAAGATCAAATTCAAAATTTAAAATGGCATTTGATTGCATATGTTATATGAACTATCATGGTAAACTATGTTTTTCATTCGCTGAAAGATTGTGATTCTTCGGGTTTGTTGCAGAGTTAGTGCACAATATTTTCACATTGAATTACCCTAGCCGACTTGTCAAGCCACAGCGTTTCAGTCACAAGGCAGGTGAGGGCACTATGGGCTCCTCCATGCCCAAAAAATCCATTGTTCCGCTTGAAGCTGCCACTAAGTTGTGATGGCACCCAAGACTCCCCAAAAGTTTGTTCTGAAGGTGTCTCACAAGGTAATAACCTCCCCATCCCGATATTGATTTTTCCAGGTCTAAACATGATAGTTTATGTAATCGGCTTTGTGTAGGCTCCATTATGGGTTACTTTGTTGAGAGGGTGCATACTGAGGATGTTATCTGAGGATGGATTAGGGAGGTGTAGGAGCCACAAGAAAGGCACTGCAACCATACCAACAGTTTGAACAAGGGATTCTTTTTGTTTTAGCTCGATGACTCAACCCATCCGATGGAAATCTTGAATTGAGGTCCTGGGTCTGCAAGAATACCCTGCTTGTGTTTTCTATTTGATCTAATGAATTTCTAATCTAGGTTGAATTTCGGATCCTCCTGATGCAATTTTGGCCAACCCTAGAACATATATTTGCCTCTTTATAAATTTCATCTATCATGACCCTGAATGTTTCCTCAACCCTAGGCCACAACACCAAGTTTTCATTAAGGTTAACCTTTCAAAGGACCTTAAGAATCTGCACTCATCCAAGTGGGGGGTAGCATTTTTGAATGAAAATAGTTATCATGGGTTGAATTAGATGATGAATCATGATGCTTTGAATTTACACCTATTCCTTGTTTCACCTTGGTCTTTGATAGGGGTAACGTATGTGTGGGTCTTTGTCTTATGTCACACATACAGGTTCATGAATCATGCTTCACAATCCCATGAGAAGGAGCTAGAATGCTCGAGGTTGATGCAGTGTGATATAAAAAATATATATGTGAAAGAGCAAATGCTAAACTTAAAATGCAAAGCAAAACAAAGAAGATAGAAAAGTGAATCAAGAACCCGAAACAATAAAGAAGCATGAGTTATGCCCCCTCACTAAGAGGCCATCACCCCATGTCCTACGCAATGAGTGCATACCTAAAAAGGACTTGGCAAATGAAAGTCAAAAGCCAAAAAAAAGGTTGAATGAATAAAGAAAAAGACAAATAGGGGGTTGGAAAGACACAGTGCCATAAAAGACTTAGACGTTGTGGTATTCATGCTTATGTTTGACTTAGCAATCATATTTAAACCCTAAATTGTATTGCTGATTTGTTATTTCAGCCTAATTAGGGCTGGACATCTAGGGCTTTCGAGCTGTTATATGCATTTGTAATTTCAGATTTTGTTGGTTGATAAAACCATAATTTTATCCATTGCTTTAACCCTAGTTTTACATGCACTTTATATGTTTCAAGGGCTAAATTTATTGCTCTGTTATAACTTGTATTACTGTTGTAATTTACCATCTTTCTTACAAGTTTTACAACAGAAAATAGCTTTTTCTTCTTTTGTAGTGTTTGGGGATCCTCTTGTCCTAAAAAATGTCTTGATAAGCATTCTAAATTGCCCTAGATTCTCATCCATTCAAATCTGGAAATTGCACAAACTTACCACCTTGTCCTTACCTTCATTATTTTATTCTATTGGTGGTAGATTGAGTARCTACACAGGAGGCGTTAGACTTGATTGTATCTTGCCTAGGGATTCCTTGAGGCTACTAGGTAAGCCTCCCTTGTGTTGGATTTATTCCTTCACTCAAACAAGGGAAGTTGTTGCCTAGGTGATAGTGGCGACAGCTTTCGATGTTCCACTAGTCTTGGCACCTTGTAAAGGCTTTTCACTGGGATGCCACATTGTGTCRTAACAAGAGTCAAGTGGTAAGGAAGAACAAAAGCATTGGAGTAGCTAGAACCCAAGCCCTGAAAGTATTGACCTCTAAATCTCCAACCGTAGTTGGGCCTAATAGGCCACCAACTATAGTAGTCAGTCAGCCTTCTAATGGCTTGACCCAGCGCGAGGGTGGTAKTCATATAGCTCACTCTCCTTTGATGCCCCTACATGCTCAAGGGAAAGAAGATATCATTGATGTTGATGGAGAAACAAAACAGTAAAGACAAATTACCCTTGAGGATTGGTTGTTACAGTCCTTGGCTACAAGAAACAAGTAGCTCCACACATGTAAAGTGCTCCCTATACAACGAACATCTTAGACTCCAAGGTGATGATGATCCACAAGCAAGGCTCCAAGACAAGAGCGCTCCACATCCAAGGTCCAATGCTCCAATGCCTCTCCAATGTAGGCATTCTCCAAGCAAGCAACCTCCTCCATGTGGCCAACACGTAGAATGTCACCAAGTTGTCTGAAGATCTCAAACGCTCCAAGGAGGCCTAGCAACCAATGAGTAAGCCACCTCCAATGTGCAAATCCATCACAGATCAGAAAAGTGCCAACCATACACCATGCACCCCCAAACATGGTTTAAACACTTTCAGAGTAACCCCAAAAACTAACATTGTGGTACTGGTCTCCCCTAAATTAGTTGTCATTGTTGTTGACTAGGACATTGTCACCTCGAAAAGATTGTTTTGGGTGCTTCTTAATCTTGACGATCGACTCTTAGGCTTATCCAACATTTATGTCTCCTATGTTTTGAGGGAGCATGCAACCTTTTGGCCTTGACTAATTGATGAGCTGCCTAACACCTCATGGCTCATTTGTGGGGATTCTAACATGGTCAATATCAAGAATATAAAGGGGTATTGCCTACTCGCATGTTAGTTGGAAAAAAAGAGGCCAGATTTACTTTGAAGCCCTACCACATGCTCTACAACCCCACCC
>JASDQU010105396.1:78550-93968 GCA_032191745.1 Picea mariana | reverse complement strand
GGGGTCCATTCAGAGCTTCAGTGAGCCGATCTTCAGTCTGTCAGATATCAAGAGGAGCTTAGAGGCTAGGGCACACAGCTTGGGATAGTTTTCAGGCCAATCGGACGAGTGTAACCACCAAGGCGAATATATCATTCATTTGCAGCAATTGTTGTGATCTTTCGGGATTGCATGTAGCCGATCTATCCATGCATATTGCAGATCCATTCACATCTTTTGATCACAGGTATTTTATGTTAGTTTGCATTGTATTCCAGTGATGATCCATTAGATCTAGCTGATGATTAGTTTTCTTCTTTCTGCATGCCAATTGTATTTCCTGCTACTTCAAATAATACATATTATTGAGTTGTGTTGTTCTTTATTACTCGCATGCATGATATAATTGTAAAACATCATTCTATCTGAACACACACATGCAAAATCACCATGCATGTTAAGACAAAGAAACTAAAACGCATCCAGAAACCCCCAGAGTATTAGATCCAAGAGCTAAAACATCAGGTTTAGTAGAGCATATCCAAATCCATCGGATCAGGGATATTTCACTCTCTTACAAATGATTTTTGGTATATCTCTTGATGAATGGATGAGCTAAGGTGGTGCGCACCTCTTGGAGACTCTTCTTCTTGTTGTGGATGGTTTGTCTTGGTGAAACTAGGGTTTGATCTTGCAACTTTCTTGGTTTTGGTAAGGAAAATCTCCATCAAGTTCTCTTCATTTGCTAGTTTACAAGTCTTTTATTGCAAGGTATCTTGGAGGAATACAAGGGTGTACACCCTCCTTGATCTACCTTGAAGTTCGATTTGCATGCCTTAGGGAGTAAGAGAGTTTACACACCTAGGGATCTTGTTGATCTAACTTGTGTTTTAAAGACTCCATTCACCCATTTTTTAAAGGCACTAATCTGAAGTTTGCATTGGAGAAATAAATTGTTTGTCTTGGTAAACGTGATTTAGTGAGATATTGATCTTGTTCAAGTTGGAAACTTTTCTGCATGTTAAGAGTTTGTCAAGGCCACTAAGGCGTTTTGATCGGCTTGGTCTTCTTAGAGTTGTAACTCGGGCTRGAGMAAATCATTCTTTTGCTTACTTATAACTCGCATTTCAACCGTCAGAAATCGCTAATAATTTACCCCTATAATCTACTRGTCCTAGCGCATCTTTTGGGTGGATTTTTTGTGACTTTTGGTGGCTGATTTTTMTTTTGTAACAACTTGTTTACTACAGTCATAAGGCTGAATAATACCTCTACAGTACTTGTTTCTTACAGCCTTGTTTCATTGCTAAAGTCTTGTGCTTTAATCCTAGAGTTATACTAGTGTTTAGCTAGCTTATCTCTTTCATCATTTACGTGACTTCTAGAATATTTTCAGAAGCTCTAAATATCATTTGTTCGCTGATATATATCTTTGTTGATTGCTGCAAATAGGGACAGCAAGCTTAACTTGCTTGTCCACTTAACATATAGCTTGTATACTTGGTTTTTCTTGTGACTCGGGCAGGTACTATCATCGTCTACAGGTACCCAAACTTCTTGGCAACCATTTGACCACTCCCGAGACTCATTCTCAACCCTTCTTCCATTCAGCAACTTGACCTATAGGGGCATCCATTCTTCCATCTCATTTCCCCCTAGGGTCACCTAGGATTCCCCCCTTGAGGTGATCACTTCACCTCTAAAGTGACAGGAATATCTATCTAAGGTGACAGTGGATAGGTATTCTCTCATTTGTCGCCATCTTGTGGTTTGGTCGGGCTTTGCCCAACCTACAACCTGTCCAATAATAAACCCTAAAGCCCTAAAGTGCTAGCACTTTAAGATTTTAGCCCTAGACTTTTGATTTTTGACCTAGCTGAAGCTACAAGAAGGGAGGAACAACTTCTAGGGTCCAAATGTGCTTGCACCCTAGAAGTTCTTGTCCTCAAGATCTAAGACCTAAAGCCCAAATGTGCTTGCACCTCAAGGTTTGGATCCTACCTCTTGGTTTCAAGTAGGCCAACCTTCAAGCTTTGGTTGCATTTGAAAGACTCCGTAACCCTTCAAGGCACTAGTCTTAAAGCATTTTCATGGTGAATTGATTGATGAACGCACTCTCTCAAAACTCTCAAGCTTTCTACTAACTATACTAACACTAACTTTTGCAAACTCACTAAATAACTTCTTGTTGTTATAAAAGGTTTGCTACAACCATCTAAATCACTTTAATTTGCTGCATACACTAACCTCTTCGTGGCTTAATGCACTGTTGGCACAAGGGCAAACCCAAGGTTCAACGCTTCAACAGTGCGCCAACAAAACCCTAACTACCGGCCCTTTCGGCAACACCTGTGAAGCAGATGAAGTCTCACCCGAGGTAGAGGCAGGGGTAGTTGCAAGACTCAAGTATCTACAACCTAACTGGGACACAGATCTGTGATTACAACACTTAACAGAGCACTTAGCAATTAACATTCATTAGTATTTAACCCTTATTCACATCGCAGGTCGAAACCCTAATTACAAAACAACGCGGTATTCAACAAGATCTAACAGATACAAGTAGATCAGATCTAGCATTTATTCACATCACTAAGCACTAAGCTACTACATCAGATGCATCTAACATACAGATTACAGCACTAAGCATAAATCACAACAATCACATAACTACCATAATGCACAAAGCAACCACAACACAGGATATACGTGGTTCACCCCAGTGTGGGGCTACGTCCACCAACTCTTCTTCTTCTTTATTGTCTTCTGTCAATCTTCTTACATGCACAAAGCCACAAACCAACTCCGCATAGGACAGGAGATCTGCGCGCACCTCGCCAGATCCTCCTTCCCCGAGCTAGGTCACAGCACAAAGCCTTCTTACAGTCTGCACACAAGCTTCCTACAATCACTTGCACTTAGCTCTGCAAGTCTTAACACACAACATGCACAAAGCCTCTAGATTCGCACTAAGCCAATTCTACTAGGTCTAGTTCTAGTATTTCTTACATTGCCTAGATATCTATTTATACATTACAAATGGGGCCTAAACATAGGTAAACCCATGGGTCGTCATCCCATACTCATTACATAAACCCTAAACCCAAAAATCCATAAAGAGGGGGCGAGATCCCGCGATCTCCGCTTCGCCTTTGACCAGCCTGTCAAAGTCCCAAAAATGGTCAAACATGACCAAAGTTCTCCAAAACTTGGTCAAGGGTCAACAGGCCCCCAACACTCACCTATGACTCGTCCCAAGTCACTCTGATATGGGTAACTCTACCTCAAAGGTCTCGAGCTTAGCTCGAGCTGCCTCGACCTGCTCCTTCGCCAGAGCCTCCTGCTCGACAAACTCCTGAATAACTTTCCCAGTCACATGTCCTTCCAAGTGTTGTTCTACCGTGGTGACCATTTGTTCCAGTTCTACTCCTCGTCCTTCAATCTCCTCAAAAAGTGTGTAAGCTTCATCCTGCACTAGCTGGAGCCTCTGGGTCACTTCCATGACTTTACTCTGGATGGCATGGACATGTTGTTGAACCGTGCGTTGTTCCTGGGACCTTTTCATCCTCTAGACCGCTGACAATGGCTTCAACTGCGCTTGCACTGTTGCTGCTTGTTGCTTTGCCTCCTGGAGCTGTGACTCAAATGTCCTTAGTTCAGGGTCTTTTGCAAGGCGCTCATAGGTCTGCACACATCGACTGTTGAGTTGTTTGCATTCTAAGGCCAATGCCTTGATTCTCTGGACTGCGCTCCGGGCAGTTTCTTCTCTTTGGTCTCGCACTTCCTGCGGAGTGCTTGGCACTGCTTGTAATTCCAGTTCTGCTACTCTTTGTTGGAGCTGCTGAATGGCTTCAGCAAGCTTCCCCACTTGACTCTCCACTGGGTCTTCTTCCATCTGTTCTAAGCACGTCACAGAGCAAAGTGCTCTAGTGACTGCTTCTTTAACTCCAATCTGCTCCGCGAGCAGTTGTTCTTTCTCCTTCTGGATCTGCCTGCTATCCTCTGCAAACTTCGCCTGGAGGTCGTCTTTTTCTTGTTGCGCAACCGAGCATTGCTCTATGGCTTCCTCTTTTGCTTGCTTCAATGCCTCTGTGGCCTGCTCTTTTTCCTCCTGGACACGACGAAGGCGAGCTTCGGTCGCATCTACTAGTCTGCGTAGCTAGGCAGGCTCATCTCCCAGTTCAATTCCTTCAGATGGCGGTGGCACAGTAGACACTGCGCGACTGGAGTAGAGGGCTTGTTGTACCCCTTTCAGCTTTGCTTCAATCCTATCATACATGGTCTCTTGTTTTGCTTCGTTGCGCAATAATATATCCTCTGAAGTATCTGATACAACGACGATGATGAGGTCGATGTCATCCACTGTGAGCACAGTCTGCAACTTGGGCTTACTAGCTTTTGACTTCTTCCGCGTTGAAGGTTTCGTGGGGGAAACCTTTCTTTTCTTGGATGTCTCGACCTCATCAATGGGATCCTTAGGCGGTGTTACTTCGCCCTGCTTCTGCTTGTCTTCTTCCCCTTTGTCCTCTTCTTTGTCTACTTCGTCACCTCCTCCCCCTCCAGGTGAATCTGATGCAGTCTCTTCTGATGCGTTGTTCAGCTCCTGTACCTCTTCCTTCTTCTTCCTTCTGCTACTGCTTGGTCCATCATACTCTTCGCGAGTGACCATAGGGCTTCCGATGAGGTCGGGGTCGGACAGTTCTACCTGGTCGACTGGTATAAGGAACTCTGCAGGCCATTCCTTGGTTATTTCTTCCATGTCCTCCTCTGTGAGTTTATAGTAGGATTGGAGCTCTTCTTTATGTTTGTCTCCATGCGCAGTGATATAAATAAAATGCCTATCTACGCGGAATTTTGCAAGGGGCCTGAACCTGTGCAGGGTATTCGACGTCATGCGAGGGAAGGACTCGATAGCCCTCTTTAGCTGTAGGTAATAGGTGTGGAACACCGCGTTTGACTGCCATTGTTTTGCCATGTCGCTCAAATACTAGAGCATAGTGAACTTCGCAGCTAGTGGTTCGAACGGCTCAATTCAAGGAAGGTCGTACCTGCCGACATCTCCCAAGCAATGAAGGCGATGAGAATCAACAGCCAACTGAAATGGAACTCGTAGCCCTGATCCTGAGCTTCGCGGCAGTCTTTTTCTAACTGGTTGACGAGGTAGCTCGCCCAGTTCATTTGTATCCCTTCAATGCATTTTCCTGCCAGGTCGATGACAAACCCCGTGACATGCATGGGTCTGTTCTTCCTTACTAGCTTACCAACGATCAACTGGCAGGCTAGGCGCACTGCGCCATTCTGGATAGAGGCTACCTTGTAGCCTCGCTTCCCCTTCTCCACATCGCCATAGGTATCTTTGATTCGCTGCGCCAAGGCGCGATCTGCAGCCTTCCCTGGATAAAATTCTTGAGGGTCTGGTCTTTGCATGCTTAATCCGGTGATTCGATGGATCAACGTCGAATCTACGATGATGCATTTGTCTAGCCACAGATAACTGCCATGGAAGCAAGACAGCAGGAGTTTAACGCATGCGTTAACCTCTTGATGCCTGCCGAAATGTGGTATCTTCATCACATTCAGGATGGTGGACCTCGCGATGTCCCTGTTGTCTTGGTCAAATGCTTATGTGGTGCGAGCATGCCATAGTTCTTGCGATCTCCCAAGTTGAAGTCACTGATCTTCAACGTCATAATCTGTCCCAATTGTGGTCCCACTGCGCGTATACCCTTCAGGATGTACGCAGTGATCAATGTGTAGTCGAAGTCCCTCGGGGCACCGTCACGACTAACTGTGCCAGCCAGAGGCGGGATATAGTCGGGCAAGATAGATGGGATGAGCTTCGCATTCGCCAAGTCATCGCGATGCTTGCTCCATTTTTCTATCGTAGTTCTAGAGGGCCCAGATTGACGTGCAGTCGATGGAGAGGCTTGCACTCCTCTAGTTGACGAGGCCTGTGCGCCTGCGGACATGACCTTCTCAGCCATTAGATCTATCAGAATTTCTTCCACGGACTTTTCCACTGCACTACGCTCACCCGACATACAAGCTCGGGATCGGATATCTCAGGTAGGCGGACAAATACTCACGGTAATTGAACGGGTGGCAAAGTCTCAGTAAGCACTGCGCAATAACAATTAGTTCTCTGTGGGCTCGGGTAATCACTGTTTGCAAAAGTGTTCTCGGTGCAACATTCAACGGGATAAATAGACAACGTCGTAAAGGATTCCTCCAACGGGTCAAAAAGCCTCAATCAATACGATTCCATCCGTTATCGCGCAGTCCCTACGGTCCAATCTTTCCGGCCATAACTGCGTTTCTAGCCGTTCTGGAGCGTCGTTCTAACGGTCGGGACGTCTCCAACGGTCATATTGCTTCGCCGTGGCGAAGTGCCAATCTACGTTGTTCTGCTATTCCGGCGAAGTTCAAGTTCTGCAAACCTTCCTTCTGCGAAGTCCTCTCTGGAACTTCCTGCAATTTTTCTAACTTTGCTTTCTTCTTGCTGAGCTGTCTAGCTTTCTTTCCTGTGATTTGCATCTCTGGGTTCCTCTTTCCATTATTGTTCTTATCTCTTCTTGGCATAGTAAGTTCGCACTGCTAAGGGTCTTTTACAGGGTTTGAGGATAATACTTCTTCTCTTTCTGGAATAGGTGCTCTACTCTCCTGTATGGACAAGTGTTTCAAGTCTTCCTGTGTTCTTTTAACTTCGACAGCCAGGTCTCTAGCCCTCAGTTGCTTCGACTTGTCCTCTTGTTCTTCTATTAAACGTGTTATTCTCTTAGCCATGAAATCTCTTAGTTCTTGTTTTTTTTGTTCTAGATCTTCCGCTTCTTGTTTCCTTCATATCTGATCTTTCTCAATCCAGATCTTTCCTAGCAAAATGGAAAATGGGGCGTTGTTCTCAACAAATTTAACGACCTCGAATTCTTCTTTTGTCGAAGTTCCATGAGCACTCATAGGTATCTGGGTAAGTCTTCCACATATGGTTATTATCTTCCCTTTAAACAATCCTATTCCTCCCAATGAAGGAACCATAACAAGCTTTCCCAAAATTTCCCAAGTTCTTTCTATCATGATATTCACCTGTGTTTCTGCATCCAATACACAGTCTATGTCAAAATCTCCTATTCTTGTTTCTATGCACTCCTCTCTTTTAAGATCTCTGATAAGTTGATGTCTCTGTGATCATTTAGGGTTTTTTCCATCTGCAATAATATAGTCTCTGATTCTTTCTGGGGTTCTATCATATCCTTAATCTCTTGGCCTTTCTCATGGATTTCTTGTCTCATATTCATCTTTTCAACTTTAGCAATCATTCTAGGGCAATCCAAAACTTCATGGTCCATAGCTTTACAGCAAAGACAACTAGGACCTTTACCAGGACATTCCTTAGCAAGATGTCCCGGTCTTCTACAACTATAACAAAGGGTTAATCCTCTCTTTCTTTTAAACGATCCCCAACCTTCCCTGTACTGCGCACTGGGATCACGGTAACTAGCCTGCAAAAAATTATTTCTAGGGTCCTGCATCCATTTGTTAGTCCAAACATTCTTTCTATGCATAGGAATAACATATCTTTCACTATTTCTATCAGATCTACTCATATCAAATCTTCTTTCTTCTAGTTGTGCCCTAGCTTTCAGACTAGGACAAAATCTATCAAGCATTCCTAGATCCATTCTTTCGAAACAAAACTTTCCACTTATCTTACCTTTTTCAGAGCACAGAGCTTTAAGATCTTACCTCTTTTCTTCAGATTTGATTCCTTTCTTAGCACAGAGCTTTGCAAGTCAAGTAGAATACTACGCACTACAGCAGCAGATCTACGCACAGAGCTTTTCTTTTCTTCAGTTCCCATCAATCACAGTTTCAGGTCCCGACAACGGAACCATTTGTTGGCACAAGGGCAGACCCAGGGTTCAACGCTTCAATAGCGCACCAACAAAACCCTAACTACCATCCCTTTCAACAACACCTGCGAAGCAGATGAAGTCTCACCCGAGGTAGAGACAGGGGTGGTTGCAGGACTCAAGTGTCTACAACCTAGCTGGGACACAAATTTGTGATTACAACACTTAACAGAGCCCTTAGCAGTTAACATTCATTGGTATTTAACCCTTATTCACATCGCAGGTCGAAACCCTAATTACAGAACAACGCGGTATTCAACAAGATCTAACACATCCAAGCACTTAGCACATAGAAGTAGATCAGATCTAGCATTTATTCACATCACTAATCACTAAGCTACTACATCAGATGCATCTAACATACAGATTACAGCACTAAGCATAAATCACAACAATCACATAACTACCATAATGCACAAAGCAACCACAACATAGGATATACGTGGTTCACCCCAGTGTGGGGCTACATCCACCAACTCTTCTTCTTCTTTATTGTCTTTTGTCAATCTTCTTACATGCACAGAGCCACAAACCAATTCCGCGTAGGACAGGAGATCTGCGCACACCTTGCCAGATCCTCCTTCCCCGAGCTAGGTCACAGCACAAAGCCTTCTTACAATCACTTGCACTTAGCTCTGCAAGTCTTAACACACAGCATGCACAAACCCTCTAGATCCGCACTAAGCCAATTCTACTAGGTCTAGTTCTAGTATTTCTTACATCGCCTAGATATCTATTTATACATTACAAATGGGGCCTAAACATAGGTAAACCCATGGGTCGTCATCCAATACCCGTTACATAAACCCTAAACCCAAAAATCCCTAAAGAGGGGGCGAGATCCCGTGATCTCCACTTTGCCTTGCGCTCCGCCTTCGACCAGCCTGTCGAAGTCCCAAAAATGGTCAAACATGACCAAGGTTCTCCAAAACTTGGTCAAGGGCCAACACTTACTCACAAATTACCTTCAACAATTGAATAATGTTCTATTGGATGTATGCTTAAATTTCATGGTCAGTTGCGGTGTTTCTGGGCATTTATTATTGCTTTCGTTACAAATTACTTATTGTTGTTATAAAACTGATCTACTGCTGCAATTTGCAACAGCCATAGCAATCTAACTTGTCTAGTGTCTAAAAGAGGTCATTATTACATACTTTAGATTGGAAGTTGTTATATCCATGCTACAAAGTGTTCTTGTTCTAGGTAGGTATCAAATCATCTTCAAACCTCTTTGTTTCCTTGACCTAAACCAATCATTCGGTGATCAAGAGAGGGGGCGGTAGTCTTGGCTACTAAACTTGCTATTTGATCCCTTGAGGTCACCAAGGAAGCCTCGCTTGTGATGGACCTCTTCCATCACTAAAACRAGGGAAGTACCTACTTAGGTGACAGTGGTAGGTTCTTCCATAGTTACACAAGGATTGGGGATCTTGTGGAGGGCTTTGCACAAGTACAAATCCTGCGATAAMATGCTTGCTTGCCATTGGGGCACCATTTGATGGCCTGATGATATGACATGACCATTAATGAGGAGACACCATCCACCTTACTCCCACCTCTTGGATGAGGAGACATGGCCTTTGGAGGCTTTACACACCCTCTTGGAGCATGACATCACCCCACGTGTGACCTAGGAGGGCATTGTTATAGTGTATTAGCATGATTTTTCATTGTTAGAGGCTATTTGAGGGGTCGACCCCACTTATATCATGGATTGTTGTTGTTTTACGTCATTATGTGGACATATGTGCTAGGGTTACCTCATATAAATGAGGCTAGCACTTATTTGGATCAAACACAACTCACTCACTTGTGAGATCACCACTACTTGTCTTCTTCTCTCTTATTTTTTGCTATAGAGGTCTTATGTGCACCTTTGGAGTGACTTTGGATGGATGTTTTCTCTTGTTGATGGTGGATTATTCATGAACTAAGGTTTCTTCATGCTATGCACCTTGACTAGTAAATGTTTTCTTATGTGCATGTGATATTTCTAGGTAAATTTTGGTGAATGCTCTATTAGAGAGGTAATAGTTGCATGTTGTCATTATATTCCTTGAATAATATTGAAACCCTAAGGAAGGATTAGGATTAAGAGAGGTTATCCCCTTTTATTGTTGTATTCACCTTGACTTTGTTGAAGCATTCAAGGTTTGCCTTCAGGGTTAGGAGTGGCTATCCCCTTAGGGTTTGTCTTAAGGGTTAGGGCTGGCTATCCCCTTAAGGTTTGTCTTGACTAGGGTTTAGTTCTAGGGGTTAGAAGTGGCTATCCCCCTCGGGTTTTAAAACCTAGTTTTCATCCATTTCCTTGGCTAGACGCATTAGAAGAAGTGGGACAGCACCTAGGGTCTATGAGAGGATAAACTCTAGTGGCTTTTCCTTTGAGGTTTGACCTACGTTTATGAGGGGATAACCCTAGGGTTTAAACCTTCACATKTTCTCTTGTTCTTAGCCTCCTTTTGATGTGTTGCAGTGACTCCATTTGCCCTAAGAAGAAAAACGGCACTAGTCTTCATGATTGCAAGTGATGATTTAAGCCCTAGCATTAGCTAAAAGCTCTCCCTTTCTCTCAAGCTACTTGACAACCAAACTACTAACCTCTTTYCCTCACTAATTCTAACTCAACGCTTAGCAAACAAGGTAAATTTATTGCTACTGTTATAAAGGGTTTGCTACAGCCATTAGCGATTGACTAATTGCTGATAACTTATTTAATATTGRGGTAAAATCAGCTCAGAAATATTGTTTGGCGACTAGATATTGATCTACTCATTGAAGGCTTAATTTTAAGATATAATTGTCATTTTTTCTAACTTGATTTCTTGTTGCTGTTGCAAAATACTTATTGCTGATATACACTGGTTTACTGCTACAATTTTACAACAGCAATTAGAATTACTTGATAGCTAGCATCAAGAGGTGATTGGTAGTTGATTTAACTTGGTAATTGACTATTATATACATTGGAATGTTTCTTGTCTCGCACAGGTCAACTGATTATCTTGTAACTAATCCCAACCTTTCCACCTTTCTAGACCTAGCCTATCTTATTTAGTGACCAAGATAGGGGGCCGTAGACTTGCCTCTATCTTGCTATAGGATCCCTTGAGGTCACAAGGGAAGCCTTCCTTGTATTGGACCTTCACCAATACTAAAACGAGAGAAGTATCTGTCTAGGTGACAGTGACAAGTACTTCTAATTGTTATACAAGATTGGCATCTTGTGAAGAGCTTTGCACAAGTACAAGTCCTGTGATAACAGTCCCAACTAAATCAATACAAGGGCTTGGAGGCTATGCAAATTAGATGGGAACAAGGACTTATAAATTTAAACCATAGACTTTTATATAAATTTAATTCTATAAAGTCAATGGGATACCTAGCATATAAACAAGTAGAGTCTAAATAATATAACAGGAGATCAAAATTTTCATGAACTAAAACCTAATGTAAGTAATATAAAAACTGGAATGTGTAAAGCATTAAATGGATTGCATCCTAGCATTAACTTAAGTATTGACATCCAATGTATACATTTAACTGCAAAATCTAAAATTGTTATCAATTGGATGAGAAAACACACCATCTCATTAACTTTGAAAACTTCTTGACTTTGCAGGGTTGGCAATCTTCCAACAATAGTCTCCAATAAAATAAGACCAATATTATAAATATCCATCTTGTCTGTAATCTTCTTCCTACAAGGAACAAATATAGGTTTAGCATGCACTTCATCAAAAAACATGAAGCTATACAATTTTCTATATCTAGAAGTTTTAGTTTCATTGAGACTAGTTTCCTACACTACATTCAACTCCTATTCACTCTCTTTCAACGAGTATTGGTCAACTCATGCACAAAATCATTAGGATGATTCTACTCAACCGTAGAGATAAAATGGGTTTCACTAAAGGAGAAGCTAGTTATCTAGCGGGTCTTGGCTTATGAACACTCCAATTTATAATTTCTCTCAAAAAATGTACTTCTACCCAAAGTTGACTTTAAATATACAATGGCTAGCATTTGTATGCAGAATGGTCCTCGTCATGCTCCTATTAAATGAGTCAAAATTAATTGGACCAAAAAATCTCAAAAAATATCTTCTATCAATTTTCCTACTAATGGAACATTCGAAGGTGGGGAATTGAGTCAATTGACCAAGCTCAATATATGAAAGGCATGTGCCTTTTGCAATGTCAATGAAACTACATTGTACCTTTTCAAATCTATCACCATGTCGAAGCTTTCTAGGATTACCTACAAGATCTCTACCCCCCTATTATCTTCAAGAACATAACTTGGGAAATGGCTATCATTGATTATACTTATGCGCTTCATGTGGTTTTTATTGGCCTCTATTGATTCAAATCATATGAATTGAATGGAAAATTAGAAATCAGTGTAAAATTGTAAATGAGAAGCCACATATTGTTAAATCGGTTATTAATGTTATTCTTCCTTCCCAACTTCCCCTGCACTTGATGGCAACCAACAATTAGCATGCTCTCCAAGTTCACAAGTTCAAGTTTTTAATGTCTCTCTTTGTCTTCATTCTTTAGTGCTTGAGATCATCTCCCTAATCTCTATGTTTTACTAGCTTTACCCTGTAAGCTTTCAAGTATATGGGAAATTAGGTGTTTTCCAAACTTTGTTCTCAAAATCTTTCATGCCAATCATGTGACTCTATTGCTTTGAATGAAATACTTGACGATCAGATATTGGATGCTTTTCCATTTGATTTGCACATCCATATTCTATTGCAGGTCTTCATGATTGGACACACCTTCACCAAGCTCTATCCTACAATACTTTTGCCTTGTTTCACCCTAGTAGTCATCATCATCTCCTAGTCGTGTTGTCCTTCTTGGGAAAGTTGTACTACTGGGGGCCCTTGATGGGGGGGCTAACGTGTCCATATCTCCATCCATACATAACATGTTGCAATTTTCCCATCTTCATTATCCCTTCTTTTGGGTTGGTTGTCATATGTCACCCATAAAGGTTCACGATTTGTAATCCCATAATAAGGAGCTATAATGCTCGACGTTGATGCAACTTGATATAAAAAAAAATATAGAAAGAGCAAATGCTCAACTCGAAATGCAAAGCAAAACAAAGAAGAAAGAAAAGCAAAGTCAGGAACCAAGAAAGAATAAAGAAGCATGAGCTCTACCCCCTCTCTAAGAGGCCATCACCCCAAGACCTATGCAATGAATGCATCCTAACAAAAAGGACTTAGCAAATGAAAATCAAAACCCAAAAAAGGTTGAATGAATAAAAAAAAGGAAAATACGGGTTTGGAAAGACACGGTATCGCGGAAAGGGAAACTCATTCCCTAAGCACTTGTCCATACAAAGATGCTCACGAGGATGACTATCATACATAATCTTTTTTTACCATGCCACCACCAATGAAATTAACCCCCAAACCATATCATATGCCATTACACATATTCCTTGATGGGTTTCTTGGGAAATACTCCTTTTGCTAGGTACTAGAACACCTAATACCAGTTAATAATGATCCTCCCATACCTAAACTTGTCAAATTGTATAAGTTTATGAGCTAGTGTGAAGTTTGAAGAGAATACTTTATGTAATCTATCTAATGGATTTTACATTGACATGACTCACTTTCTATGTTACATTTGACTTGTGTACATGCCTTGGGGTTTGATGGATACAATGGACTACATGAGCTCCTCCTTGGACGATGTACTTCACATGGCTACCCACTTGATTGAGCCTTGGTCTTTTGGAGGACGTTGAGGGGCTACTAGCACATTTGATGGAGGCCATCCCACTACTTGAGAGAAGTTGTTCCACATATTTTGGAGGATGTTGAGACTTATGATGACATGGCTCCCTTGTTGAGACACCCTAGCACCCATTGGATATGATTTGACACCTTGATGATGGGACTTTGCACCCTTACATGATGATTTGGCACCTTTGGATGAGACGTCACACCATTTGAGGCATGATATGGCACTTGATGATGAAATGTTGCAATCCTTGGAGGCAACATTTCACTCTTGGAGCCCCTACACTTGATTTGTGAGTGACTCATCCACTTATTGAGGTCACACATGCCACACGTGTGAGATGGAGCATGCATTTATGAGAGACGTCTTGTCTCATGAGCACATTTACTTCATTTTTGAGGCATCGTTTGGGGACTTAGTGACCCATCCACTCTTGTATCATCAATATTTTATATCTTGTTCCCTTATCTCTAGGGTTTGTAAGAGATAAAGGGATTGTTTTATGTTCTTATGGCTTTTGATGGATGAGAAGGGTGCTTGATCTCTCATATAAATAAGTGAAGCACTTCTCACTTGCAAATCATTGCTACTTGTGGAGAACATTACTTGTCTACTATGACTTCTATACTTTTGTCTATGGATGGATAACTAGAGCACCTTCCTAAGGATGACGTTTTGTGGATGACTTTGCAAATTCTAAGGATTTTCATGTCTAGGGTTTATGGATGAAAACGATTTCTTGAGTAAGTGGTCTCTCTAAACCTTGTTGGATTTTGTTTATCAATGATTATTAAGTGTAAATACTTCTATAGTGGTGGTGGTGCATTCTCTTCATATTGTTCTTGGACAAATCCCTTCATTTAAACCCTTGGAAGATTACTAGTGGAGTACCTTCCCTTGAATTGTCTTGAAGCTTGTAAAGTACTAGGTGGATTTTCTAGGGTTTGTGGTGGACAACCCTAGATATCACCCTAGATCTACTTACATCTTCTCCAGGGAAGTCTTAGTTGACCCCATATGCCCAAAAAAATCAGTAGGCACTAGTATTCTCCCATCAAGTCAATCTAAAATTCAAAACTTCACTTTTTTTATAAATGTTTTAGGGTAAATTTAGGGTTTTGTTTAACTTACATTTAATTTTCAGCCATCAAAAACATTTAAGGTTTTCATGCATATTTTTATCTAAAAATCTAGGGTTTTCTAGCATATTCTTGACTTAAAATCCTAGGGTTTTCTTACATGTTTGACCTAAAATCATTTTATTACATAAAATTTACCTTATTGATTTATATTGCTGCATAATTAGGGCATGACGTGTTGTTTTAGTTGGTTGTTTGATCCAAGAGGATCCGGAATGTTCAAAGAGAACCAGGAGGATCCAGAAATGCTCAAAATTTGATTGTCTCAAATGCTTTCGAAAACAACTTCATTGCGTAGAGCTCGACGATAGCTTTCCAACGGCACAAAAATCGCCTCAAACGGAGTTCGTATGCAAAATATATGGCCAGTCAAAGGCCCAAAAGGGGGGTGACACATGGCACCACTGGAAGGGTGAGACATTGCACGACCTTACATGTCCATAGAGTTGAGTTGGCAAGGTGACAGCGCAACCATACAAGCACAAGTGGACCAATCAGATATCGACACATGGCAAGTCCATATACGCTTGGGTGGACCAATGAGAGACCACCACATCGCATTCTCCCATTGGCCTCTCATGACTATGGTATATTAAAATTTTTATGGGTCGACAGGAGTCAAACC
>JASDQU010105396.1:60359-72648 GCA_032191745.1 Picea mariana | reverse complement strand
ATGGTCAAGTGGGTTAGTGTAAGATCCAAGCAGTTGTCAGAAATGTAAGGAACCTAATGCATATATCTGAAAGTTATAGTGATCAAACATGACACATACCATGATACCTGGACCAATTACCTCATGGAGCAAGAGTCTTCTCTGATGCAAGTCCAAGCCGATGGTGATGGATGTTGCTGCTGCTGACAGGACAGGTCTGATGAAGAGAAGAAGGATGGGCCCTCCAGGGCCATGCTCAGGTCAATCCCGCTCTCGGTACTTCATGTCTAGGACTTGTGGGCCTCGAGACATGATCTCCTAGTTATCCCTAGAAATCAGGGATAACACTTAGCTGGGCTGTAATTTTGCCATTTACAGTGGATTTGACCAGTGCAAGAAAGGCTGAAATGAGAAACCTGTTTGTCCTCTTTTAGCTTTATGATATCAGATCTGGTTATGGAATGTATGGGGGCCGTTAACCAATAGTAGGCTGTCATTTTGCTTCATACATTCAGTTTTGACATTATATATTGATGCAAGTATTTGATGGTTGTGTTTGCATATCAGTTTTGGCATTTGTACTTGGCTGAAAGTGCAGTTACAGATCTGTTGTAGCTGGTAAATAATGTTGTTCTTGCATGTTTTCTGGGTCAGTGTGCTTCATGATCAAGTTCCAAATACTTAGCATTATTCACAACTACATAGCCCTTGGATAAGGCACTTGTCTACTTGAAATCACCACGAATACACATTTAACAATCATAAATTTCTGATCTGTCAAATCTGGAAATAGTTTGACAGATTTGACAAATCTTACAAGGGAATTCACCCCTTGTGCCAAAGGAGAGCCAGCCTACAGTGAGGAGGATAACCACCAAGGTGATAATGGGTGGTGACCTCAAGTTCTTCTACAGTTTGTACTTGGACAATTGAACTTATCTTTTGTGCAGATCTTGGAGCTAACATGATCAATCAGACAAAGCTGAACCCTAACTCTAGCTTTATACAKCTTGACTGTTGAAGCCTTTGTCTATTCATTGTGTTGTAAAGTCGACCTAGGAGTGATTCACAAGACTCCTCTCCCTTAAACTTGATGTCGGGCAACTGGTTAATGGGCATCTTGTTGATGATTCCTTCTTAACAATTCTTGAGAACCAAAATTCTTGTGTTCACACCATGGAATGCCTGGACACTTTTTGTGTGGCCTAAGGATCAAATATTTAATGGGCCAAGATGCAGTATTACACAGAGAGCCAACAACGTATCCCAGATTGGTTTGCCTCACAAAACTGGTCCTGGATGTAGTCAAGAAAGATTTTTAAATATATCGGCATCCCTTATGTCTTCCACACTTCCCCTCAAGACCTCTGGGAGGTTGTAGTGTAGAGGGTAGAAAAAAATTGATAAGTGGATTACCAAACCCTTAGCCTACGCAGAAAAATTCCAAAATTACACTGAAGTATTGGCTACAACTCACATGTACTATTCTCCTTGTTGGGGCCCCCTAAACAGTGGCCTATTCAGAGTTTGATAAGGCTCTCAAAAAATCTCCATGGGCCAACACTAACAAGAGTAAGGGGTTTCACAGAATTAACTGGGAGCTCAATTGCACCTTGCAAGAATTTGAAGGCATTGGCTCTCCTGGACTGAGCTCAACCGAAAGTTTAACCTAGCTAACATAGACAAATTTATATTGAAACACATTCAAGGCCTCATCCCCAATGAGCTAATGCTTAGGCTTGGCCTCCCAGCACTTTAGTCTTGGTGATGAAACTGGCAATGCAGAAAGGCCACAACCTTTTTAAAATACAAGTCGGCTATGGGCTATAAGTGGATTTGCTCCAAAGCGTTCCTCAAAGGCCAATTGAACAAATTGTGGTAGTTGAAGTCTCAATGTAAGATTTGGTTATTTCAACTTCGCAATATCTGGAAACTAGTGTTTGAATGCAAGAAGAAGTCTTTACATTATGTTTACCTATGGATAACCTCCTAATAGATAAGATATCATCATCTCTGGGTGTATAGGACCTGCATGGCCCATAGCATGGGCACGCCGAAACCCTTAAGTATCTGTACTTGTTTTGCTCTCTAGCTAAGTCTGCCTGGGGATGGGCCAAGTCGTTCTGTCGACAATACTTCCTACCTCCCTCGCCTTAAGTGCTGCCTTATAACACAATCGACTATCTAGGGACTTTGAGTTCCACTCTGCTTGGATGCTTATTATAGCTGAAATTATTTTTGAATTCGGAAGAGATGCAATGATGTTATTTTTAATTATGTTGTACCATCACAGGGATTTTCATGGTATTGTTGCACTGTAATGGGTATCAACCTGTCCTTGCAGATATCTTGCAAGGGAAAGAAGGTGAAGATAGAGATGGAAGTTGGAACACCTCCAAGCATCATCTAGGTTATTGAGTAGGGCCCCCTATTCTATGAACAAAAAGCCACCTAGCTCTTCTAGGACTACCTCAACAGGATCTAACAAAGGGGACAGTAGGCCCCACCATCAAGCCAGCAAACAGTGTCGCAAGCCCAGAAAGAAATGGCCACCAGCCCTGCCACATAATGACAAGCATTTTCCATCCCTGACCTGAGCCATTTCTGACAGGCCTAAGCCCTTGGAGCCTCCCACATTTTCCAGCATTTTTTCAAAGATGTAAATCCCAACATCTACATGAATCATTACCATTCCTTCAACGAGTATATGAATTTTGTGTGTAGGTACTGTTAGAGTGGTAACACTAAATAGTGTTTTCAGGAGTACAAATGTGTATAATAAAGGTAACGTGTAGATCAAGTGACCTACTATTCATTAATAAAAAGCCATTACAATTAAGTGATGGTGGATACGACAATTCAATAACAACATTGCCTAATGTATGAATAAAAAATGTTATACCATATTGTTTCCATGACCCATGTCTTAATAAATAATATTTGTTCTTATATATCTATCTCATGTTATAACTGTGCATATTTAAAATACCAATAATGCTATTAGAGGGGACAACCATAGACTTTGTGCATAAAAACAAAGGTCCAAGTAGAGAAGTCAATAGTCATAAGGAGAGAAAACAAAACAAGGCAAGTAACAAAATTAATTTCATAAAGTTTGGAACTTAGGAGAAATTTTAGCAACATTTTAAAAGCAATTGAAAATTTATGAGCATGAAAGAATAATAGAAAGGTAAGAGAACCACAAAATAAAAAATAGAAGAAGATATTCGATGGGCTACAAAGACGTGCCAATGTGAAAAGTTAAAACACCCAGGAATAGATGCCAACGCAATGTGCAAACGTAGATGACCTAGACCCCAAAAAATGCAGAGAAAACATGCAACAAATAGACACATGTGCAATAGAAAAAATGTGCAGAATAAAAAGTGTTTTTTACAATCCCACGAGGAACACAAAATCCTATCATAGATAGAGAGACAATTTGCTTGTGAGAGACTATTTTTTTCCAACATGAGATACCCATAACAATAAAAAACACTGTGCCCTGCTCGTGCAATGTGAGAAGGCAAAATTATAGAGATAGAGTGGTCAACATCCAAAAAACAAAGGTATTTTTAAGTTGCTTATTTTTTAAGAGATTTCGCAAATTACTCTAGAGCATTTTTATTGAAATGGAAGCCCCCCTCTTGAGAAATTTAACAATCCTAACTTCCACACATCAAAGGTAAAAACCTAAGCATATTTAATGCATAGACCTGTTTGGGGGGTGGTCACTGGCACTGAACCCAAACCCACGCAACGAGGTAAAATCTTAGAATAGTGAAACAAGGATGATATAGAGACACCCATTATAGGTCTTGCTAGATGACTTTGAATTGTGCCACCTTGACATATCAAAAGATTCAAAAGAATGGGATGAATTAAATGTACTCTTTTGGTCAAAGGTGATGACTGCCAAATTCTCCTTGAAACAACAAACGTTTAGGTTCAAAATGGCTACAGTAACTATGTCAAGTCGGACAAATGACCTAAAATCCCTGATAGAACATTTAGTCTTTCCCTTGAATTATATCAATGTAGCATTCACACTCAATCAATTGCCTTTGCAATTCTTGGTGAATATGATATATTCTCTAATGCCTTAGAAAAAAGTGAGAGGAGGAAAATGCCTTCTTGTTAAAGGCAAAACGAGCAAGAAAGCAAGTAGACCAAAGCCAGCCCCCGTATTCTCTTAAAGGACTAACAAAATTTTGATGGGTTGTATCTAGTGATCAAGTTTGATGGCCCCCACATCAGTGTCAATTTATCATGATAAGGTGGAGTTGGGGCGGCAGAATCCCATTTGAAAATTTGATGGGCATCAAAGAATAATAGAAAGGTGAGAGAACCACAAAGTAAAAGAGGTTGGAAGAAAATAATCGGTGGGCTACAAAGACATGCCAACATGCAAACACCCAGGAATAGATGCCCATGCAATGTGCAAACGCAGATGACCTAGACACCAACAAACATAGATAAAACATGCAACAAATAGACATGTGAGCAACAGAGATAAATATGTGCAGAATCGAAACTGTTTTTTACGATCCCATGAGGCACATAAAATCCTAACATAGATAGAGAAAGACAATTTGCTTGTGAGAGACTATATTTTTCCAACACGAGATACTCATAACGATAAAAAAGATCATGACCTGGTCTTGCAATGTGAGAAAGAAAAAATATAGAGATAGAGATGTTTCTAACCAAGACACATGATCAACATCCAAAAAACAACGGTATTTTAAGTTGCTTATTTTTTAAGAGATTTAGCAAATTACTTGGAAGTGCTTCTATTGAAATATAAGCCACTCTTGAGAAATTTAACAATCCTAACTTCCATAATTGAAGGTAAAAACCTATGCATATTTAATGCAAAAACCTCTTTGGGGGATGGGCACTGGCACTGATGAACCCAAACCCACGCAACAAGGAAAAATCTTAGAATGGAGAAACAGGAATGGTATAGCTACATCCATTATAGGTCTTGCTAGATGACTTTGAATTGTGCCACCTTGACATATCAAAAAATTCAAAAAGAAATTTGGTATGAATTAAATGTACACTTTGGGTCAAAGGTGATGAATCCCAAATTCTCCTTGAAAAAACAAATATTTAGACTCAAAATAGCTCGAGTAACTATGTCAAGTCATACAAATGACCTAAAATCCCTGATATAACACTTAGTCTTTCCCTCGAATTATATCAATGTGGCATTCACACTCAATCAATTGCCTTTGCAATTCTTGGTGAATATGATATCTTCTCTAATGCCTTAAGAAGAGTTTGAGAGGTGAAAATGCCTTTTTGCTAAATGAAAAACGAGCAAGAAAGCAGGTGGACCAAAGCCCACCCCCATGTTCTCCTAAAGGACTAACAAAATTTTGATGGGTTGTATTCTAGTGATCAAGTTTGATGGCCCCACATCAATGTCGGTTTAGCATGCTAAGGTGGAGTTGTGGTTGGAGGCTCCCAACGAATCCAGACAAAAAAATTTACATGTACCAAAAAAACAAAGGAGAAGAACAAAAGTGCTATTAAAGTGGAAAACCAAGTCACAAGACCTAAAATTGTTAATTAAGAGACTCAAATCTCCTCAAATAAAAGGCTAAAAAAGAAAGGAACAATATTGCTATTGATAAGGCTAACAACCAAGATGATGGTGACAAAACTAATGATGATGATATCTTATTTTGAGTGGTTGGGTTTCCAATATAGGGGGAATAGTGGAAGGCTTGTGAAACATGGACAATTATCTAATGGAATTCAATTCCAAAATCTTACCTTTACAATGGTGACAACAACTTGATGGAGCACCTATAGAAGTTTCAAATCTGTGAGAGGAAAGCAGCAATGAATAATCCAAATTTTGAAAGTCACTCTGACGTTTTTATAAACACCTTTATAAATAATCTTTTCAGCAAAATTTTGATCTTTAGTTTTTATATTTGGGGTTAAAAAAAAGGTGGTATTTCATGTTAGGGAGTAGCGATGCTAAAGTGATAACGTTCAGTAGAGTGTTGTTAGGAATCCCAATGTGTGTAATAGAGGTCACATGTATGTCAAGTGGACCAACTATAGGTTAATAAAGTGACAATAGAATTAATTGATGGTAGTTAGGACAATTAGGTAGAAAAACTATCGAATGTATGAATAAAAAGCATTCTATCACATTTATCAATGACTCCTTTTTTAAATAAATAATGCATTCTCATTATGTCTCTCTCATGTTATCATATATATTTAAAATACCAACAAGAACATGACTCATACCTTTGTCAAAAACGCCTATCTTCGGCTCTAGCACCAATCTCATCAAGACTTCTTTGTTCAGCATCAGCTTTGTTTTGTGAAACCTTAGGATTGCTTTGTTTAGCACCAACACTTCTCCATTCAACTGATATGAACTCTCACCTTCTTTAATAACCATCACCCATATACATTGGTCACATGTTTTCAAGTCCTTGTCCTTTAAAGCCCAAATTATGTAACTTGGAGCCAGTAACATCAGTGAGCTTCTCAAAGAAACCAAAGTCATCAACTTGCATTTGTAGTTGAACAAACATGTCATTTTTGTGACATCTCTGGGGCATCAATAATTATAACTTCATTTCTCATCGTTTGAGCATCAAAAGACTCAACATTATCATTGGGGTCACAAGCTAAAAATACATCAATTGTCATTGTTTGGGAATCACAAGACAAATGCTTCTTTTCAATTCCTCAATCTCAGTCATAAGTAAATGAATTTGTTCCCTTCATTTTTCAACATGCACGAGCAAACTAGTATTTTCAATTTTTTGCAACAATAATTGCTTCATATCGTCATGGAGTCTAGCAATCATACTCTCTTTTGAAGTCATTTCTTGCTTGCATTGTTAATTTAACTTCTCCATATCGACCAATGAGTTGAAAATTCACTTTCCTTCATCATACACACACTAACAACAAGAACTAGTTGATTTGGCAAATCATCATTTACCTTCTTCATTCCCTAATATCACCTGACAATGTCAAATATGTATCCTTCAACATACACCTTGGATCAATCAACCTCTAATTTACCCCATCCAATCATTCAAATTTATAATCCTTTTCATCAAGAAGTTCTTGCAGAAGACTCATTATGTTCTCAATTTGGTAATTTATTCTAGGAGTTTATCAATTTCTACTCCGAATGAAATTTTCCCATTAGCTAGTATCATGTTCCCCTATGCATCCAAAGTCAATCCAAGATATAGACACCAAGAAGAGGGATAGAGTTTCCTGAGAACAGCATCAACATAATACTCTGACTCGTTGTCTAATCACCAACAACTTCTCTACTACCAAGACTTCTTCAACCTTGGATGCTAGTAGAGCTTCCACCCTGGCTCCCACCTTGAGCTTCAACCTCTTCTACCACCCCCAATGGGAATATCCAGAGGCCACTGTGGATCACTCCACAAGGATACAATGATCTAGGACTTTCTCCCAAGGATATTATCATCTCAAGGTAGGCATTGCTCTAGGTTTTCTTATGTATTTTTGAAAGATGGATTTTGTGACGGGATACTCATCACTAGATAATATCAGTTTCTACATTTAAGCATGGACTATGTAAAAATACTACACATTGTTATATGTTTACTTTATTTAAAATTTGATTATTTTCTTTTGCTTCCTAACTTGTGGAAGCATTATGCACTCCTTTCGGAAATTATACATGACATATTTAATGATTTGATTAATTGCATTTTGGTCATTTATGTGTATAAATATTGATATTTTCTCTTTCAAAGATCACAAGAATGATGCAGGACCAAAAAAGTGTTTCTAACAAATGACTAGTTGCCACACAAATGACTAGATGCCATTTTAGATTGTTTAGTAGAAAAAATGCCTTAAACTTGCTGATTTGTACCAAAAAGTGATCATAAAATTGTAACAGATATAAAATAGAAGTTAAGAAGCTAATATTTTGGCTAGAAGATCAATCAATATAATTATGTCAACTACATATGTTTCAAATGAAATGGACAAATGTGATGCAATATAATAAGATGGTTCAAATCATACCATGACTTCAAAAATCATTCAAATTTAAGACAAACATAAAAATATACTTAAAAAACACCAAAATATTTTCATACCATTTGCTTTAAGTTGTGACAACGGATCTACAAGTTCCTCCTCGTCACGAGTAGCTTCTACTAATAAAGCATCATCTTTTGTTCTTTTTTCGCTTCCTTATAGGGCAAAAAGAACAAAAGTTTAGGTGACAGAACAAATCAACCAATTTGCATCTTAACCTCTGCATCATCCTCGCAAGCAACAAAATCTGTTTTAACAAGTTTGATGGGATAGTAAAATGTTGAAATGTTAGCAATACATGCAACTCATCAAGTAGTAAGAATAACAAACAAACAAGTCAATCAGAGTGCGGACAACGGGTTACCAAGTGTGACTTCATCACAAAAACCTGAGTTTAATCCCGTGAAGAACATGTTGTCATGCTAATGCAGTTACTCATGCTAATTAGTTCTATCCATGGGGGACATTCCCAAATGTTCTTGTAAAAAATTAAAAAACAAACAATTTATAAAAAAAAGATATCAGAACATGAAAGCTATTCAAAATAGCAAATGCCAATAGTCCAAGAAGAGATGGATGACAGGGTTATTTTCAAATAGAGAACAAATTCAATATCATTCACATCATTGAATGACCCAAGATAATTTATGGGGCAAAATAAAATCAGCATCCATCGTAAAAACAAAGGAAAAAACTTAGCACGTTTAACATAGATAACTACTCTATGTCAAGCAGGAAGTGGTAAAATGATTGAATTAAAGCACTTCAAGTGCTCAGACTCGGGTTCAAAACCCACTGAAGCCATATTATAATGTTAATGTTACCAACAGAATTAACTACTACATCCAAAAATAGGTGGAAATCTTGGTGACCTTGCCACCATCCTATCAAATTTGATCTCTTCCCCCTTCAAATTCAACTCTCATTGGTTGACATATGAGGACTACAGAGTCATGATTTCTGAGAATTGGAGAACCTACTCTAAGGCCAAGGACAACCCAACAATGATCTGCCTACAAAAAAATCTCATTAGGGCAGAGGCATTGACAAAGGCTTAGGCAGACACAATTCTCAATCAAGAAATTTGAGGACAATGGAAGGGCAGATAACTTCCACGATAAAACCTGTGTGGAAGCAAACTCCAATGAGGAGGTCACCTAGGAACTTGACAATATAGAAAAAGAAAAAGCAAGGTTACTTGCTTGGCAGGAAGCCAAATGCCATCTGAAGAGTAAAGCTCTGTGGCTCTCTAAGGGTGATAACAACAGAAAGTTTATCCATAGACAAGCCCAAGAGAGGAAGGCATACAATTCTATTTGGAAAAATAAAGGATCACTCAAGCAGGGATTGTTTGGAATTTGTCCAATAGCCTAAGTTGCAGTACACATAAGGAAGTCTACACAAATCCCCCACGGGAAAATATTAGGGACATTATGGCATCAAGCTCCTTCAATGGATGGATAGATTGAGGAGCAAGGCTAGGCTCTGACGGGACTAATTTTGATGTATGAGCTTCAATATGTTCTAAAATATCTACAACAGGTTAAGTCACCAGGTCCAAAAGGATGGTTGGTTTCACTAATCCTTTTATCAACTGGATCGAAAGTTGTTTTCAATCGATCTCTTCTGTTGTCTTGATTAATGGATCTACATCTTTATTCCTTCCCACCCAAAGGCCTTCGTCAAGGTTGTCCCCTCTCCCCCCTTCTCTTTCTAATCATTATTGAAGCTTTAAGTTGACACATCGATCACGAAATCCTTTCAAGGCCTCTAAGAGCTGTAAAGATATCAAGCCAGTTATCTATATCCCACATCCTGTGTGTTGATGATGTCTTTCTTTTTGGAAATGCAATGGTCCAAGAAGTAAAATGTCTGAATCTGATCCTGAAGCTATTTGCATCATCCACTGGTATGGAAATAAACCCCCAAAAATCTTCTATCTTTTTCTTCCATGCGCCTCGAGTCACTAGAATCATGTCCTAAAGTTTCTCCTGTTTTTAGTTGGTTCAATAGATAAATGTTTCAGATATTTGGGTTTCATGCTAAAAACAAATGATTACCACTTTAAGGATTGGATATGGTCCTTTGCTAAGCTAAAGAAAAGAATGGGTCTATTGTGCAACCGATGGATCTCAAGAGTAGGGAGCTTAAACCTTATAAAGAGTGTCTTTGAAGCCATCCCTGTCTACTTGCTCTCTCTAGCTTATGTTCCCAAAATGATGCTACACTAACTTTGGTCAAGGAAGGAAAAGACTAGGAGTGTCCCGTTGGTAAAATGGGAAATCATCTCTCAACCAAAGTCCATGGGGAGCTGTGGTTTAAAGGATCTACAATTATTGTCAAAAGCATTGGCCGCAAAAGGTGTTTGGCATCTCATCTCTAAACAAGGATTATGGAAAAAGATCCTAATGCAATAGTACATCTCACCATTGACAGTTGTTGAATGGATTAGATTATCCCTCAAAAATTCTACAAGTGGATCAACGTTCTAGAACGCAGCAATTCGGAGTTTTGACATCATTGGCAGTCATTTGGCATGGGACCCTGGCAATCTCGGGCAAGTTCATTCAGGCAAGTATGCAGTTGTAGGAATTAGCTCAAGAGAGAATCTTCCACAAGACCTGATTACTAGATTAAACAAAACAAATTTTTGCAACCTCGTGGATGTATATCATCAAACAGTTATCAGCCAATGGAACTCAAGATGGAGAACAATGCTTGAAGTGGGTTTAACAGGTCAGCAAGCAAAAGAGTGGGCACAATATAGAATGGATTTGATCACCAACACTACAATCCTATCAAAGGAGGAGGATAAGCTTGTATGGGTAAAAAACCTCAAGGGAGGAACATATTGTGTCAAGATTAGTTATAAATCATTTACAGAGCAGGAGTGGGATATCGAAGCTTTGGGGACCCCCGAAAGCAAGGATATTTGTTTGGTTGGCCCTTCATAATTGAGTATTAACATGGGATAATATGCTAAAGAGTGGAAAGGAGAGTCAAGGTTTATGCTTCCTTTGCAGGGAATCCATTCAGACAGTTTACCACATCATGGTAGGGTGTCATTTCACCAAAGAAGTATGGAGTGCAATTCAAACCATGGGAACTTGTACACCATAGGAAGGGGATACCCTGGAGGCAGCTTGGAATGGATAGTTCGAATCAAATGGCACAACGGAAGATCTAATATTGATTCCTCTAAATGTAGTTTGGGGGCTATGGGTCTCTAGGAATGCAGCCATATTCAATGATCAGATCCCCACTCTTGTGGAAACCCTCTACAAGATAAAATACTCGATGGTGGCGAGAAAGTTAAAATCTTCTTAGCCCAATAAACAAATTCTTCCCATAGTGATAGAACAGCACATTCCAGGCAACTTGCATCAAGGGGAAACCCAGGGCAAAGTGGAGCAGGTGGCCTCATTTTATATAATGGAAACTCTATTTCTTTTAAAAGAGGCACAGGTTTGTGTACAAACAACTATGCAACAGTTTGATCACAGTGTTGCAAATAGCACAAGAATAAGGAATTCAATCCCGACAAATTTCCACATATTCCAAAATTGTAAATGACTAGGTAAAAACCAAAGCTCATTGCATGCATCTCACCCTATCCCGCCTCATGCAACAGGTTCAAATAATGTTCTGAGGCTTACGAGTATTGTCAGTTTCTAACATTTACAGGGAACACAACACAGCAGTTGACAATCTGGCAAAACATGCCCAGATCTTGGAGGAAGGTAAATTGATATTGGTATATACAGATGCATCTGGTGCCTTTCCAAAGAGAAGCTTTTATCAAATAATCTTTATTTTTCACATCCCATCCTTAGACTGTTTTAGAAGCAAGTTTATTGACATGTGTTGATACTCTGCAAAGTTCATTGGTTGAGGCATGGCATCTCCCATAGAACAAATTTTTTTTTGATGGTGCATGGTTCGACATACCTTTGAACTTAAAACAATGATGATTGAGCTCCCAAGCTATATGCTGGATGAAGACAGTCTGAAAATGCATACATATATATCCTACGTATCCTATTTCTGGGGGTCTACAATTACATACCGCACATCTTGTGTCCCTATATCATGTGACTTAGGTTTTGATCTCGTTTTTTGGGTTTGATTAGTAATTTGTGTTTGTAATATCTTATTCTCATATCATTTTGCAAGGGTTTCTTGCTTTATGAAATTTCATCCCACATCCCTGTATCATGTGACTTAGGTTTTGATCTTG
>JASDQU010105396.1:49586-60186 GCA_032191745.1 Picea mariana | reverse complement strand
TTATCCATGTTAATTGTGCTTAATTTTTTACTTTATTGTAAATATATATATTAGCTTTTTTCTTTGTGATAATAGATGTCAATTTTTTACTTTACTATAACACAACATCTCTTCAACGTTTCTTAAACAAGGCTGAGCACTAAAAGTGATTTAACCACTTTACCACAACTTGATTGACTAGAATAGTTGTGTGCTAAAGGTGTAATAATGAATATCTTGGGTCATATAAACATATCATTCACTCTCTATTTGAAATATGTTGAATCTTCCGATAAGCATTTTTTAAATTTGTTTGTTTTTATCTTAGCATCTAAAGATATCATTCACTCTCTATTTGAGATATGTTGAATGTTCTGATAAGCTTTTTTTTTAATTTGTTGTTTATATCTTAGCAGAATTAACATTCATAAATATTCTAGAAAGTAATAATTATTTATTTATTTTAAAATCCATAAATTGGCCAAGACAGGGCAATCGAACTTAAAAATGCAACATGCGCCAATGGCAATGCAAGATAAAGATAAAATATTATAACACTGTTGAACTCAAATAAAAAATTCGATTAAAAGATATTACTAACACAAATTAAATAAAACAAAGATCATGCTACAGAGATTAAATTACTGTTGGGTAAGAGAAGCCCATATAAAAATAAACACCAGATCACAACCAATATTTTCTCGAATCTCAATATCACCCACATAAACCATAAACTTCAAAACCCTTTACAACCAATCCTATTGTTTGAATCCTGCTCGAAACAGCAAAATATTTGAAGTTGGACATTTCAATTAGTTACATAAATTTCAAATATCTAAGTGAAAAAAAAAATCCACACAACCCGTAATGATAAATCTTGAATTAGGGTTGTTGAAAATAATGCAGCTGCAAGAGCAATTCTCCGAGAGGATGGCATAAGACCCTAGCTGAGGACTAGGGCCCCCATTGCACTCCTGGGGTTTCTTAGTTTGGGACCAAGTAGTTTGAGCCATGGTAAAAGACCCTAGTAAGGACCCCCAGTATATGGTTGGGGTTCTTGGTCTAGGACCAAGCAGTAAGTCCCTAGATGTGTTCTACGGCCCCAGGATATGTTCCAGGGAATCCTTGCCCGACGCTTGGATTGATCCTTGGATATGTTCCTTGGTGGTTGATATAAGTCCCTAGATGTGTTATAGGGCCCCTGGATGTGTTCCAGGGAACCCTTGCTTAAATGCTTGGGTTGATCCTTGGATGTGTTCCTTGGTGGTTGATATAAGTCCCTAGATGTGTTCTAGGGGCCCTCGATGTGTTCTAGGGAATCCTTGCTAAACGCTTGGGTTTGATCCTTGGTCTTGTACCTTGGTAGATAAGACCCTAGATGTGTTCTAGGGCCCCCAAATGTGTTATGGGGCAACATGGTCTGGGACCAGGTAGCTCTTGGTTAAATACCAAGATGTGATGATGTGATGATGTGTGATCTTCTTCCTCTCTCGTGGGATGGTCCATGAGACCTATTGTCGTCCGTATACACACTTGCAAACATGGGTTAAGTCCAAACCACTTAGTGTGTCCTTAGAGGCACAATGCCTAGGTTCAAAGCCCACTATTACCTCGACTTGAACCTCTTTTGTCTAGGCTTACTCCTAGGGAAGCCAAGGGGGGTAGACCCTAGTTACTGTGTGAAATTAAGATTTAATTCTAGGAGTTGATTTTAGTTGATAAAAGGTTTGGGGATCTAGCCTATATGCAAAAGAAACAATGCAAAGTGCAAGATTAGAGATGCAAAAGAAATCATTTTCCTAAGTCCACTAATACTAGTGCCTAAGATTGGGCAAGGGGTCAACTAAGTTTGAGGGAGTTTCGTTTTACAAAGATTACAATAAAGATTTACAAAAGAATACTAGATACAAGATTCTACAAACAAGACTAGATACAAATAAATGAAAGAAATAACTATCCACAAAGTTACAATGAAATTAAGTGATACAATAATGAAGACACGAGATATACAAATCATACAAGCAAAGCAACTAACCAAGAAACTAACTTGTAAAGAGACTTGAATGTGCAGGTAAAGAAGATATTGCTCAAAAGGAGATACAACCACAACACATAAGCCAATTATCCCAAAAAAGAGTGCCTCCAAGGGATGTGCAACTCAAGGGGAAGCTTTCAATGGCATACACAACCACAAGCTCCAAGCAATGAAGAGGCCTCCAAAGGATGCACAACTTCAAGGAGGGAGACCAATCACATAAAGATACAACTTAAACTCAATATTAAAGCATGAAAAGAGACCTCCAAGGGCTAAAGCGCAACTTCTAAATCAGTTAGTCCAATCCAAAAATGCTTAAAGTAACTTGCATGAAAGATGTAGAATTAAAGTGTTTGCAATGTGAACTTAAACAAAAACCACACAAGATACCCAAGTAGATGCCCAAGGTTAGGTGGATTGATTTTAGGATTACTTAGGTTGTTAAGTTCGAAGTGAATCCTAGACTAAGTGACAACCCAAGAACTCTCCCCGCTTGTGCCAAAAGAATTGTTGGGTGCTTAATAAGTGAGGCAAACAAGGCCACACCCTAGCAGTTAATCCATTTCGTAATCTGATCCAGAAATCAGCATGACCTCATCTTCAATCAAAGTTGAGGATAGGCTTGAAGGAGCCTCAAAGAAGGAGAACCAGGGCTGCCACCAAAGAACAAGAGTAGCATAGAGAAAGCTATCTTATTTCAGCCCTCTCAGGTACTATCACCAAATTAGAGTAAATTTGGCTAGTGGACAGTGGTGCCTCCAAACACATGACGGGCTTCAAACAGAATCTTGTAAACTACCGTGACAAGAAATTCAATGTAAAAGTAGAGTTGGGTGATGATGGCACCTATGCCATCAAAGGAGTTGGATCAACATCATTCCATCTACAATCAAGTAATGTTTTTCATATTGAGGAAATTATTTATGTTCCCGGTTTAAAGAAAAATCTAATCTCAGTTGCAGTTCTCGAAAGTAAAGGATATTCAGTAGCCTTCTCCAAAGGCAAGGCTCTTATGTGGCCTGCAAATGAAAGTATGAGTTCAGCCATGTCTATTGGAGCTCAAGAAGGTGGACTTTACAAAGTCACTAGTCAGATCATTCAAGCTTTAGTTCACGAGATGATCAATCCCTGTGAATTGTGGCACAGAAGATTTGGACATCTCAACTACAATGCTCTTCCAGGTTTGCAAAAGATGGTAATAGGTATGCCAGTATTTTCATTTGAGCATGATAGTGTTTGTAGAGAATGTGCCCTTGGTAAAAATACAAAGAAATCTTATCCTCACAGTCATAGGCAAACTAATGGTATCCTAGACCTTATTCATTATGATATTTGTGGACCCATGACTGCTCCATCTATGAATGGTTTTCTTTATTACATCATTGATGATTGTTCTCGTTAAACCTGGATTTATTTTTTGAAAACTAAAGATGAATCTTTTAGTAAATTTCAGGATTTTAAGAATCTTGTTGAGAACCAAACAAGCAGACACATCTGTATCTTCAGAACGAATAATGGAAAAGAATTTGACTCACACAAGTATGATGATCTTTGTCGGACAACAAAAATTAAGAGGGAGTTGACCGTGTCGTATAATCCCCAACAAAATGGGGTTGCCGAAGAAAGAACAGCACAATTTGTGAATTTGCCAGAGCTATGATGCACGGTCAAAATCTCCACTGTCTCTTTGGGTCGAGGCTACGAACACTGCAGTGTATATTCAGAACAGGTGCCCTCATAAAGCCCTAGAAGAGAAAACTCCAGAAGAAGTCTTCACTGGTAAGAAGCCTTCAATTGATCACTTGAGAATCTTTGGAGGTCTTGTCTACATTCATATACCTAAAGAAAAGAGGACTAAGCTTGAGCCCTCCAGAAAGAAAGTGTTGAATTTAATGCAGCTGCAAGAGCCATTCTCCCTGGAGAATGACTTAAGACCCTAGTTGTGGACTAGGGCCCCCAGTACTCACCAAGGGTTCTTGGTCTGGGACCAAGCAGTTAGAGCCATGGCAAAAGACCCTTGTGAGGGCCCCCAGTAGATGACTGGGGTTCTTGGTCTAGGACCAAGCAGCAAAAGACCCTTGTGAGGGCCCCTAGTAGATGACTGGGGTTCTTGGCCTGGGACCAAGCAGTAAAGACCCTTGAAAGGGTCCCTAGTAGATAACTGGGGTTCTTGGTCTCGGACCAAGTGGTAAAGACCCTTGAGAGGGCCCCCAGTATATGATCGAGGTTCTTGGTCTGGGACCAAGCAGTTAAGTCCCTAGATATGTCTAGGGCCCCTGCACGTGTTCCAGGGTACCCATGTCTAAGGCATGTGTTGATACTTTGTTTTGTACCTTGGTGGATAAGACCCCAGATATGTTCTGGGGCAACCTGGTCCTTGATCAAGTAGTTGTTGGTATGTGACCCTCTTTGAAGGCAGACATCACAACATGAGGGATGTATCCCATATGCAGTGATGATAAAGTTAAAAAGGTCACCTTGAGAATTATAAGGACAAGTGTTGCCACCAAGTAACCTCATCTAAACCCCCCACACCCTTGGTTTTTGAGCTTGAGTTTGTTTTGGGGTTTTTGTATTTTTGTCTTAGGGGCTAATAAAAGAAATATTTAATTATAATATATTTAATTAATATTTATATTAATTAAATGTATTATTTTTTATTATTTTAATTATGTTTCTTTTTACCCTAACCCTTGCCTCAAAGTATAAATATGCACCCCTCCCCCTTCACTTGATACTACACTCACTCTCTCCTATGCTAAGTGAAGGATTGCTCTGAGCTATTCTCTTAAGGTCTACGGCCTTCCTTGACAATTCAGATCGGCCTCTTTTCTTTGCTGCTAATAGGAACTATGTGTTGATGTGTTGAGGGCTATCCTCTTTGTTGCTGCCAGGTCACCTTGTGTTGCTGTGTTGAGGTCTGTCCTTTTGCTGCTGCCAGGAACTGTGTGTTGATGTATTGAGGGCTATCCTCTTTGTTGCTGCCGAGTCACCTTGTGTTGCTATGTTGAGGTCTGTCCTTTTGCTGCTGCCAGGAACTGTGTGTTGATGTGTTGAGGGCTATCCTTTTGCTGCTACCAGGTTGAGGGTTACAGCTGCTATATATACCCTCCTTCATCTATCTAAGACTGACCCCCTCTCTCCTCACTGCTACAGCCAGCCTTCTCTTAAGTGGCAGACCTCCTTCTTGAGGTTATTGTCCCTTTCCCAGGGCAGAACTGGAACCTAAGGGTCGTGGCCTCCTTACTGGGGTGTTGGACCTCTAATATTGGCAGTCGTTCACCTCTTGTTCAGATCTGGATCTGCCTGCCCTTCCCACTCATACTGTCCTCACTATTTGTAGCCTCGATAAGGGTTTACTTCCAGTTTTTCTATGGGATTTTCCTTGATGGTATAACAGTACTTAGCCTTGATAAAGTTTTTACTTCCAGATTTTTGTATGGGGTTTTCATGGTGGCATATCAGTCCTCTTTTCTCACTGTTAGAGATCTAACCCTTTTTGAGGTAGATCCATGACTTTCAGACTTATCTAAGCATATTACAGTGGCCTATCATCTCTCATATGTGGCATGCTTAAACGRAGGTAAGATCATGAAGAGGTAAGTTACTGTTTACAGCCCTATTGTTTTGCTTATACTTAGATCTATCTATTGTACATGTTCAGAATTAATTTCTAGTTCAAATCTAAGTGTTTYGCTCACTCAAAAATTGCTCATGGTTTAGATCTAACTACTGTACATGTTCAAAAATTGTGTATGACTTAGATCTATTTACTATATATGTTCAAAATTAATTTCTAAGTTTAGATCTAACCACCTAGCATACTCAAAATGTTTTAGGAGTTCAGATCTATATAAATTTGATGTGTTCATGCAGATCTTGTCTACAGAAAATTTTGAAAATTAAATTCTTGTTTTCTTTCCCTAATTCTAATAGAAAGGAACATTTGTGGGATACAGTGATACCTCAAAAGCATATCGAATCTATGTACCAGGACAAAAGTACATAGAGGTCAGCAGGGATGTAACCTTCCATGAGGAAGTTGCTTTTCGTCGGTCCAGAGAACTTCCAGAGGAGCAGGAAGCTCCATCTCCAAATCCTTCAAGATCTCCATGTTCAGATGAGCAGAGGGAGGAGGCTACAGAGCCTTATGTGGATCTCATGAGGGATTCTATTGATTTTCCCTTAGAGAAACTTCCTATCAAAAGGAAGCCAGCTTGGTGTCGTGAAATATTAAAAGAAGCAGAGAAGCTTGCAGCACCGAAAGGTATTTTCATGGAAAGCAAGAAGCTAGATAAATACTCAGGTTTGATAGCTCAGTTGAACCTCGTGATTGACTCAGAACCTTCCACTTTTGATGAGGCTACCAAACATAAAGTATGAAAGGATGCTATGGTAGAAGAGTACGAGTTAATATTGAAGAATGATGTATGGGAAGTAGTCCCAGGACCTTAGGGCAAATCAATGGTAACCTCAAAATGGATTTACAAAATAAAGTACGCAGCGGACGGCAGTGTTGAAAAATTCAAAGCTCGATTTGTGGCTCGGGGCTTCTCTCAGAAAGAAGGAATTGACTATGACGAGATTTTCGCTCTCGTTGTCAAGGATACTTCCATCAAAATCATTATATCTCTTTCTGCAATTTTTGGTTGGAAACTTCACCGGATGGATGTTAAGACTGTTTTTCTTAACAGTGAAGTTGAACAAGAGGTTTATATCGAGCAGCCTGAGGCTTTCGTGATTCATCGGAAAGAATCCCATGTATGCAAGCTAAAGAAAGCCTTATATGGATTGAAACAAGCTCCAAGAGCTTGGTATGGAAGAATGGACAGTTTTCTTCAGAGTCTTGGGTTTACCAAGAGCATAGCAAATCCCAATCTTTATATAAAGATTGTACAGAAACATCATGTCATCTTAGTATTATATGTGGATGATATGTTCCTTACAAGAGAGGAACACTTGATAGCTCAGACTAAGAGGGAGCTTTCAACAGAATTTGAAATGAAGGACTTGGGTCTTATGCACTACTTTCTTGACTTAGAGGTGTGGCAGAAACCTGGTGAGATCTTTCTCTCACAAAGAAAATACGCAGTTGATGTGCTTCACAGATTGGGCATGTTGAACTGTAAGTCCATGACCACACCTATGATTTCTAACCTGAAGAAGCTACATGATCAAACTACAAGTTCAGATCCAGAAGACCCCATTGTATATCGTTAGATCATTGGTTCCTTGATGTATCTAGTACATACCAGACCGGACATATGTTATGCAGTGAATGCTCTCAACCAGTTCATGTGTGAACCGAAGCATATTCATATGATTGTTGTTAAACATATTCTCAGACATGTTTGGGGGACTATAGCCTATAGGCTTAGATACACTTCCAGTGGAGGTGTAATGCTTTATGGATATACAGATTCAGATTGGATGGGTAGTACAGTGGACCGTAAGAGTACTTCTGGATATTGTTTCAGTTTGGGTTCAACTATGATCTCCTGGTCCAGCAGGAAACAGGGCTCCGTAGCCCAGAGCACTGCAGAAGCATAATACATTGTTGCAAGTGTTGCTAGCAGAGAAGCAGTGTGTGGCTCAGAAAACTACTTTGAGATTTGTTCAGTGCTGAGCTGGAACCCACAGTTATCCATTGTGATAACTAGAGTTGCATTAAGCTCTCCAAGAATACAGTGTTTCATAACAGATAGAAATAGATTGAGATGGGATACCACTATGTTCAAGACATGGTGCAGAAGAACATTCTCAGTATTCAGTATGTTCCGACGGCAAAACAAATTGCAGATATTTTTACCAAGCCTCTGTCATTGACAAAGTTTGTGTACTTTCGAGACAAGCTTGGTGTTGCTAAGAGGGAGTGTTGAAATTAATGCAGTTGCAAGAGCCATTCTCCAGGAGAATAGCATAAGACCCTAGCTGAGGACTAGTGCCCCCAGTGCACTCCTAGGGTTTCTTGTTTTGGAACCAAGTAGTTTGAGCCATGGCAAAAGACCCTAGTGAGAGCCCCCAATATATGATTGGGGTTCTTGGTCTAGGACCAAGCAGTGAGTCCCTAGATGTGTTCTAGGGCCCCTGGATATGTTCCATGGAATCCTTGCCCGACGCTTGGATTGATTCTTGGATATGTTCCTTGGTGGTTGATATAAGTCCCTAGATGTGTTCTAGGGCCCCTGGATGTGTTCCAGAGAACCCTTGCTTAAATGCTTGGGTTGATCCTTGGTTGTGTTCCTTGGTGGTTGATATAAGTCCCTAGATGTGTTCTAGGGCCCCTAGATGTGTTCCAGGGAATCCTTGCTAAACGCTTGGGTTGATCCTTGGTCTTGTACCTTGGTGGATAAGACCCTAGATGTGTTCTAGGGCCCCCAGATGTGTTCTAGGGGAACCTGGTCTGGGACCAGGTAGATCTTGGTTAAATACCAAGATGTGATGATGTGTGATCTTCTTCCTCTCTCCTGGGATGGTCCATGTGACCTAGGAGTACCTGAGAAGATGGACATGACCACATTATTGATGTACCCTCTTATGCAATGATGATAAAAGTTTATAAGCCATCATGAGACTTATGTGGACATGTTTTTCCATTGAGGACCCCCTTGACATTGTCTTATGGTTCCCCCCTTTGTTTGATCTTGTTTCCCTTCTTGATTAATGTTGTGTTGGGTTTTTATAAGTCACTTTTGAGTTATTTGACTTTTAATTAATAATTATTATTAATTAAAATGTCATTTATTTATTATTTTATTCTTAAGCCCTAACCCTTCTTTATAACTATATAAGGAACCCTCCCCCTCTCATTTTTTTACTCGCTCACTTACACTCACTCACTCTCCTCACACTTCCTAAACTTGCTGCGGCTACCCCAGTTTAGTTTTCTTTGTTATGGTACGGCTTCTCTAGTAAACCCTCTATTTCAGATGTGAGGTATACTTGGACACTTGTTGGCTGGGAGCTTCAGGTTGATTCTGCTTGCTGGTTTAGATGTGCTGGACCTCTTCCAATCTGCCTATGCTCACCGTGATCTCTCCTGTGGAGCCGCGGACTGTCCCTTGGCTGAGTATAGGTGCTGCGGCCCTCCTGTGGCTGCCATGGACTGTCCCTTGACTGCTTGAAGGAGCCGCGGACTGTCCCTTGGCTGAGTATAGGTGCCGGGGCCCTTCTTTGTGGCTGCCACTGTGTGTGTGAAGCTACAGATGCCTCCCTTCTCCTGGCTGCAAATTTGTGACAGGGTTTGCTGGATCTCTCTTTGCTGTAACTACCTATGGGTGCATTTACTCTTTATGTTTGCTGGTGTCTTATTTTGAAGGGTTTTCCTACTTGCTGTTTCAGTTGCTGGTATCTTCCTTTGCTTGAAGGGTTTGACTGTTATAGTATATTACAGTTCAATTTTGAGCAGCTGTTGAGTGTCTACATCAGCGCTTACCTATGGTCCTCTCCTTGGCAAAATTGTACCTATATTCATGATAGAGATCAAAACCCTGGAGATTTGATCCATGAACTTTAAGCTGATTTTCTGAGCATATTAAAGAGGATAACATCCACAAGTGACAGGTACACTCTTCATTGGCTAGAGGTAAGCTAAGGTTTAATTTTTGCACTCARAAATTTTTGTTTATGTTCAGAATTTATTTCTATATGTTCAGATCTTACAGTTTATACTTAAATCTGTTTTAAGTCATTATTAATGTGCTGATCTACATCTGTATTAAAGAACAGAATTAAAAGATATTACTGTTTTCTCTATTTTTCCCTAAATCTAACAGGGGTTTTCTCAYGTTTCGCTATGAAATTACACAATAATAGATGTGCAGAAGAATGTAAAAATAAAGAGAAAATACCAGTCCGTCTCCTTGACAACCACGGCAATTGAGAATAAAATGTAGTTTCAGTAATGAAATGTTAAATTAAAAAAATTTAAAAATGAAAAACCAAAGTTCTTCACAGGTCCAAATATCGTAAGTGTTTGAAGAAATGCAGGGACGGATATAGTACTCAAATAAAAGCTTCGCCATGAAACTACACAAAAAATAGATGTGCAGAAGAATGTAAAAATAAAGGGAAAATACCAGTCCGTCTCATCGACAACCACGGCAATCGAATGAGAATAAAATGTAGATGCAGTAATGAACTGTTAAATTAAAAAAATTAAAAAATTAAAAACCAAAGTTCTTCACAGGTCCAAATATTTGAAGTGTTTGAAGAAATGCAGGGACAGATATAGTACTCAAATAGAAGCTTCGAGAGTTTGTTGGGGCAAAATTTTATATATTTGTGTATATCATTACTATGTCCGTGCCACTGTGTGGCCCACTGCATAGTAAATACATATGCATGGTTATAGTAAAAACCTATTTATTATTAGCAAGTTAAAGCTCATGCATTATAATAATAATTTTAAATAAGGTGATCTACCTCCTCGTACCAAATGAGTCTGTTTGAACAAAATATTGTATTTTCCAATGCATTGTATTCTTATTTTTCTACATAAAACATTATTATTAGAAGTAAGTTATAGCTCATACAATATAATAATAATTTTGAGTAAGGTGATCTACTTCATTGTACCAAATGACT
>JASDQU010105396.1:31333-48822 GCA_032191745.1 Picea mariana | reverse complement strand
TGGAAAACTCTATGAATCCCTCCTACACCTCATCAAGGTATGCTCTATCTTGAAATATAGGCCTCCAAAAGTCAAGAGACGTGTCACTAAATCGGGACACTATCCAGATTCGTGTCCGACACGAATTTGGGTCGTGTCACTTGTGAAGGACACGACCTAAATTCATGTCGGACACGAATCTGGTCTGGATCTTCAAATTATTATAGATCGTTCACATATGGAATATAAGAACTTGGTGAAATTGAAATGGAATAGATTGGAGGAGGATCAAGAAACTACTGTGGATGGATGGGAGGATGAAACAATTCGAAGAAAAAAGGATTTTTTGGTTGGACGTATGAAATTGGCTAAACATTTTCTCCGAACAAATATAGAACCAAAATGGATGGTCTTATACCTATTACCAGTTCTTCCTCCTGAACCGAGGCCAATCATTCAATTAGGTGAAGGTGGACTTATTACCTCGTCACTAAATCGGGACACTATCCAGATTCGTGTCCGACACGAATTTGGGCCATGTCACGTGTGAAGGACACGACCTGAATTTGTGTCGGACACAAATCTGGTCAAATACGTGTCCCCATGCAAGATTCGAGACACAGGGGATATTTTGAACGAATCATGTTTCATAGGTATTTTCCAATGCATCTGTATTATTATTTTTCTACATAAAACATCCTTATCTACCTCAACCTTTATGGATTCTTGCAAATGGTCTCACTGGTCCTTCACTTTCATCTTTCTTCAATCTTTGTTCTTCCTAGTTAAGCAATCCTACAACTTCTTCAAATATTGGTATTTCAACTCTAGACGAAATACATAATGAGGTTAAAAATCTATGACATGTTCAGAAGACTATTCAAAATAATTGTAACAAACTCGTTATCTTCAATAGACATAACAAATTTGTGATACATGTCTGGAAGACTATTCAAAATAATCGTAACAAACTTGTTATCTTCAACAGTTGTCAAAATGGCTAGCAATTCATTTTGAAGTTCTCAAGTCTTTTGAACATGTTATGTCACAAAATTTGTTTGACATTTTTAAATTTGACTGCTGGCCTCTCAATAGTAAAATTCTGACTCCATTTATTGTTTCATACAAACTTCTTAATCTCAACCTACCTTTAATATCATAATTATTGTTCAGTCAATTGGGTCTGGTCCAGACGGTTGAGAGAAGTATTATCCTACCCTATCCAGGTTCAATTCCTGCAACTGACATGTTGAGTTCTTAATGATCATATTGTTGACAAAGCTTTGAGCTTCATCAAAATCCGGTTTACCATGGATCATAGTTTTAAAAATCGAAACCAACACTGGAACCGATCGAGGGTCCAACCTGAACCTGAACCGGAACCAGAACCGGTAATGAACCGGTCGAACAGGTTTCAATGAACCGGTTTTTTAAAAATTACATAAAATATTTAAATTTTAACGAAAAAAATATATTTTTAAGATTCTAAATCATGTTTCCAAAGCATTAGAGACAACATATCCAAAGTATGCTCATGAATATATCAAAATGGCACCAAGTGCAATACATATCTAGAGATTGGAACATACATACATAATCAAGGACTCATCACCATCACGAACATTTGTGACTACACGCTCTGAAGTTGCACTAGTAGTAGTACGAGTACGACCGCGATGAGGCACACAAGGTATACGGCTACGTCTGCCTGCAGTTCCACTAGGCCCTGCCATGTCTGACTCTGGAATCGGACCGCAGGGCCTTAATAGTGGATCTACATCCATATGAACCTGCCCTGCTAACTCCACCTCCAAATCATAGTCAACATCAAACTCTGGTGGTTGAGCCTCCACTACCCAATCTGAAGTTGGATCAACATCATCCAACACAATAGGATCTGAATCAGAGATTTTGTTCAACATTTTGTTGTGCCTTAGTCAAAGGTTGTACTGCACAAAGACTAGATCATTTAATCGTTTCTGTTTTAAACGGTTTCTCTTCTTCGTGTGAATCCTCTCAAAGACAGACCAATTGTGCTCACACCCAGAAGCACTCCAAGTTTCACTCAACACTCTAATTGCAAACTTTTGCAATTGAGGACATTGGCTGGCAAATGACTCCCACCAGTTTGTTGCAAAAAACATAGTTAATCGAGTTAGTTCCTTGAAGTAATAAATTATAAAGTATATAAAATTTAAACATTTGAACTTTAAACTTTGGAATTGTTACCTGGCTCATCCACATCCCTTGCAATCTTTGCTAGGTTCTTGCCGAAGGTACCTGTGGCCCACTGAGATGCATTTCATTCATCAGATGCAAACATCTTTTGCAAGTTATTTGATTGGGAAGCCATAGATTGCAATGTCAAGAAGTGAGTTGCAAATCTAGTGATGGCAAGCCTAAGAAGTTCTTTGTTCTCTATGTTTTTCCTCATCTGGCTCAAAACCCATGAGTGCTTGTAGATGTACTTTGTAATGCTTTTGGCATGCTCTATAGTGTTTTTGATCCATTCTTGTTTGTTAGTGTCCTCAAGCATGAGTTCTATGCAATGTGTAGCACATGGGGTCCAAAATATGGTTTTGTGTTTCTCCTCTAACATCTTCCCAGCAAGAACATAGTTAGAGGCATTATCTGTGATGACCTAAACAACATTGGCCACCCCCACCTCCATAACAACCTCATCTAATAGTTCAACCTCCATGACAGGGCAAACGCAGGCTAATTTCCTACACACCCAGATACCCAATCCTCGTCTTGAAGACGCATATCCAAAATCACTAGTTTAACTTAACAAGCAAAGTTATCATCAACTCGCATACTCATGCACAACTAGAAATACAAGCTTAAAGCACCATATTAAATGTACAAGCAACATTGAACAGAATAAAAACAATCACTTATATGTATTTACATACAAGAATTGATCCATACCAAGCATAAACAATTATACACACAGTAAACAAGACAAGCACATAAGGAACACTTATCTTATTATGAAAGTCACCAATTGCGCGCATAACTCAGACGTTCCTCTCGGCCATAGACTATTGCTCATAAGCTTTCAGCAACAAGTCACCCCTAAGCTAGGTCTTAACTCCACCCGGGTAAAAGGGTTCCTAGCGACAAGCTAAGGTCTTAAACTCAAGAGAATTGCTCAATGCTAAGCACGGTTATCAGAACCGGCCCGATTCGGCAAATTCGACCGACCGGACCGGCCTTCAAAGCAAAAACGATCGAACCAACGATACCAAACTGGTTTTGCTCGATTTTGCACTGAACCGGCTGGTTCCGCCCAGTTACGATCGGTTCCGCCAATTCCGATTGTTTCTGCACAACACACTTAAACGAGCGAATTTTTAAAAAAAATTAAAGAAAAAAACAAATTTGTGCCAATTTCTATACATTATGTAGAGTTTTAGAAACTAGAAGTTGTGTTTTCAATTTACAAACAAAAAAAAGCTCCTCAAAAGTAAAAGAAACGATCAAAACATGGTCTTAAAATGAACAACAGGTTTCAAAACCAATTTTGCAGTGGTTGACTGATTGTATCTTCCCAGGTCTCTCTCAGTTGTCCACGTGTGGTTTGTCCCCATCTGTTTCACTTCATATTATATTTATCAATTTTTTATCTGTACATGCACTTCCTGCACATGTAAACTCTAACATTTATTTTCCATGCCTTGTAAGATTTTATAAAATGCTTTTCTATATTTCTAGTTCTGACTTCAAACACTGCAAGCAACTTCCAATATTCTCCTTATGGAGACTCGAGAGTGAATCCCCCAAGGTTACAAGTTTGGAGAAAACAATGAGACAGAGATAAAAAAAGAAATAATATGTGTTCAAATGAATCAAATACGAGAAGGGAAGAGAAATCACAAATCATTCACACTAGCACAGAAATTATAATTAAGCTTTTATTCTGACATGCACTCTATTTACCTTGATATATGCATGTGATCAGAAGAGATGGAGGTATGAATAGCATACAATAATATGCCTCCACTCCATAAAGATGGGGACCTCATTACACACATGTTAACTATAAAATCAATCAAACAATAACAAAAACTGCAGTATTGCACTCGATGCTATTCTAGTTATATGCACTCTTACTTGCTATATCAATGACAATCTTTGCATATGTGTATAAATGGCTTGGATTCGCATTGATGCACATGAATATATATGGGTTTTTTTCAAATTTTGAATATTTTATGTAGTTTTTCGTCAAGCGGATTTTTTGTCCGGTTTTTTCAAATTTTGAATATTTTATGTAGTTTTTCGTCGAGAGGATTTTTTGTCCGGTTTTTTTCCGATCCGGTCCGGTCTCGAATTTTTGGGGTCGACCGGTTCGATCCAGTCCGGTTTCGAATTTTAGGGGTCAATCGGTCCAATCCGGTTTTCGATTCTGAGAACACTAGCCCTAAGTGCCCGTTGCTGCAACTAGCCCACGGTCCCTCATTCCCCACGCACCTATCACACCCAAGGAAGTGTGCCCCTTCTCTACTCAACAATCCTTCGGTTGCCCCACTTCCCTTCCCAGGGTTACCAGCAACAGGCCAAACAGGAAGTCTTTGAGCCCTTCGACTAATGCCCAACGCACCAAGGAACAACTCTCAGCAAAACTCTCACCTAGAGAGTATGCTCACGGGTCTCACAACCACTCCACAACAGCCAATCTCTCACCCAGAGAGTATTAATTGTCTGTCAACTCGACTCCTCGATCGTAGAATTTTGGTTACAACCCCATAACTCCTTGCAAGCTTCTTTGTGCAGATAGGGTAATAATCGGATTTTCCATACAGTACGACCCCCTTCTTCTCACGAGAGCCTGAAAACATCAATTCCCAAATAATCGATAATTCGATAATGTCATCATGCCCAAGTACACTAAGGCCAGCAATATATATTGCATGCCTTCCACTTGACACTTGTCACCTCCAAAAGTAGCTTTAAGCCATCTGGTGACTCACTCCCTACCCTCGAGAACTTAGAATAAAATAATTATATAACATTACACTTTTTCGAAAATATTATAAATATTCCCCAAGACCTATAACTCACCCCTTTTTCCCTTTTTCCGATGGAGTGGGCCCCCCATCTCTTTTCGTCTAAGCCTGACTGCGTGGAGCAATGCAATATTATATTAAAAACCATGATTATATTTACATGGATAGGCGCGCTGGCCTATCTGCATCCCGACTCACCAGCCTCATAATCTCATAGGCTCTCCAGCCTCATACATATTCAGTCATTACCGCACACTAACCCAAGTGCGCGCAACACAGTGGAATCTGGGCACTTACCCAGGTGCGCGCAACACACAAAATATGTGCACCCAGTTCTTGATAATACTTCTCCGCACACTACTCTGATGCACGCAACATCAAAACTTAATGCCAATGGCTCACCAGCCTAAATGTACACTTACATTTACACTTAGGTCCAATGGCTCACTACCTATATGTACAATTATAAAGGGTTTTGGGTCAAGGACATTACAATCCTCTCCTTCTTATTTATGCACTGTCCTCAGTGCATCATATAAACCTGTACATACAAAATTTCAAACAGATGAGGATACTCTGCTCGCATAGCATCCTTGCGTTCCCAAGTTGCATCCTAAGGACCGTACCAGGTCCATTGGACCCTCCATGGTTCGATTCTGGAGCTGCTTGACTTTCCACAAACCAGTCGCACTTGAAATCCGCCTTCTGGTTCCACCTAAATCACATTCCAATCAATGACATGATTAGCATCAGGTACATACTTCTTAAGCAATGGCACATGGAAAACAATATGAATACACAAGGACACTAGAAATGCAAGCATATAGGCAACAGGACCAATCCTCTCTAGGATTTCAAATGGTCCACAGTATCACGCTGCTAACTTAGAACACTTTCCCAACTTCAGGGAATTTCACCATGCCTTAACTTTCAGAAACACGTGATCACCAACTTTAAACTCTCTGTCAGTTCTGCCTTTATCTACGCAACTTTTTTGTCTATCCTCGACAACTTTTAAATTCGGCCTCATCTTTACCATCTGCTCCTCCATTTCCCAAAGCAAATATGGCCCAACTACTACGCGGTTTGCTAGGTTATCCCAACTCGCAGGTGTGTTGCACTTTCTACCATAAAGTGCCTCAAATTGGCTCATCTTTAAAGATGTATGATACCCATTGTTGTAAGCAAACTCTACCAAATGCAAGTGGTCTTCCCACTTTGATGGCTTATCCATCACATACATCCTCAACATGTCTTCAATCACCCGATTTACCCTCTTGACCTGACCATCCGTCTCAGGGTTATATGTTGTGCTGAAATTCAGACTTGTTCCAAATCCTTTGAATAGTTCTTTCCAAAAGTTCAAGGTGAACTTGGAATCTTTGTCAGACACAATTGTCTTAGGTACACCATGCAGCTTGGCAATTTCTCACATGTAAATCTCTATAATGTTGGTTGCCTTGTGCGTTGACTTCACTGGAACAAAATGGGTTGCTTTAGTAAGCTTGTCCACCACCACCATAATAGAATCATGTTGCTTAGCAGTCCTAGGAAACTTAGTTATGAAGTCCATAGTCACAACTTCCCAATTCCACTTAGGAATGGGCAAGGGTTGTAGCAAACCAACTAGATGTTTATGCTCAACCTTGACCTTCTGACATTCGAGACATCTCGCAATAAAATCCAAACTTCCTTTTTCATACCAAGCCAAAAGTATTGCTTCTTGACCACGAAAAATTGTCTTATGGTAACATGGATGTCCAGCATAAGGAACCTTATGCATCTCTGTCAATATCAGGCTCTTCAACTCCAGATCATTCGACACATAGACTCTGCGTCTAAAGATGAGGATCCCATCCTCTCTTAGCTCATAACCTTCCAATTTTTGCTGCGACATACCTTGTTGTAAGGTCACACTTATACCCATCTATCGCAGATCTATCTAGCAACTTCCAAAATTTTGTCGTGCAAATCTGTCTTGTACATACTAATGGTTGTAGCATGCATCTCATGCATCCTTGTGCCGAGTGCATCAGCCGCCTTGTTCTCTTTTCCTCTAATATGCTTTATGTCGAAGTCATACTCACTGAGGAATTCTAACCACCTGCTCTGTCTAGCATTCAAACTTGGTTATTCAAACAAATACTTAAGACCACAATGGTATGTTCTCAGCTCAAATCTTTTACCCATGAGACAATGCTACCACATCTTCAAAGCATGCACAATAGTTGCCAATTCCAAATCATGAGTAGCATAGAGCCTTTCATGCTCTTTCAACTTCCTTGATTCGTACCATACTACATGTCCATTCAAACTCAAGACTCCACCTAGTCCTTCCTTGCATGCATCCGTGCACACAACAAAGTTTGCATCCGGATCAGCAATTCTCAAAATTGGCACACTTGTTAACAAATTCTTCAAGTGTTGAAAACTCCTTGTGCAATCTGGAGTCCATTCAAATCACACACTTTTCTTTTGCAAAGATGTAATCGAATGTGCAATCTATGAGACTCCTTCAATAAACCATCTGTAGTACCTACCAGACCCATAAAGGATCTCACTTCTGCGACATTTCTTGGCGTTGGCCATTCCTCAATGGCTTTTATCTTCATTGGGTCCATAGCTATTCCTTCCTCTGAAATGATATGACCCAAATCGTGAATCCGTCGCGCTGATAGAACAAGCACTTGCTCAACTTTGCATAAAGTTGATGCTCCCTCAATATCTGCAACACCATCCTCAAGTGTCGCTCGTGCTCTTCTTCAGACTTTGAGTAAATAAGTATGTCATCCAAAAACACAATGACAAGCTTATCTAAGAAACTTCTGAAAACTTCGTTCATCAAACACATGAAGACAGTTGATGCATTTGACAACCCAAATGGCACCACTGTAAACTCGTAATGACCATACCTTGTTTTGAAGGTGGTCTTACCGATGTCTTCCTCTTTTATTGTCACTTGGTGATATCTAGATCTGAGATCAATCTTGGAAAATATCCTTGTGCCCCTTAGTTGATCAAACAGATCATCTATCCTTGGCAAAGGATACTTGTTCTTTACTATTACATTGTTCCATTGTCGAAAATTGATAAGTCTCAGTGTACCATCCTTCTTCAAGAACAAAACTGGTGCACCCCAAGGTGATACACTTGGGCGTATATACCCCTTCTTCATAAGCTCTTCAAGTTGCATCTGCAACTCCTTCAACTCTCGCATACTCATTCTATAAGGATTCTTGGATACAGGTGTTGCTCCCGCCATCAAATATATAGAGAAGTCAATATCTTTTTTTTGGAGGCAATCCCGGTATCTCTTTAAAGACATCCTCATACTCTTTCAGTATTGTGCAGTCTTCCACACTAGGCACTTTATCCTTAAGTGCCTTTTCCATGTGTGTTGCAAATACTTGTAACTTTTCTTCAATTGCAAAGATGAAACTTCCCTAATAGTCACAGCTCTTGGAATTCCTTGAACTGATCTCAAATTTCCTTGCTCGTCCAGACAAGAAAATGCCTTATTGTAACAATCCATGATAGCATGATGCTCGTCCAACCAATCCATACCAATGAGGCAATCGTACGAACCCAAAGGTATAACATTCAAATCAGCCTTCGTGTGCAATCCATTCATCTCCATTGGACATGCCTTAATCACCTCACTAATTTTCCTTTTTACACCTGTAGCTAACTGCACCAACCAAGATTTTCCAAGCTTGCTTCTCAACAATTGGAATATTTCCACCATCTTAGGATCTAGATAACTATGACTAGCTCCTGAGTTAATTAAAATAGCAATGGGTTGGTCACTAATCTTACCTTCCACCTTAATCATGTCTCGATCACGTGCTACTAAAACTAGCTTGCTTGTTATCCAACGCTGCGTAAATCCTTGGCACATTTCTACCCATGTCCTTAATTGTCACAGCTGCTTGTACGCTATGTCATGTCCTTACTTTATCACCTCTTTGAGGACAATCTCTACGCATATGATTTCCACCACAACCCCAACACTGCATAGGTTGTTGCCATGACTTTTGTCCCAACATCTCCAACATTCTGGGCTCCTGGAGGGTTGACTGTCCTTGCATAGTGTTTCTGAAAAACAATGGTGTAGCCCCCTTCTTCCTTTGTTCCACCTTGCTTCTCATCTTATCTTCCCAAGCCTTTTGGAAAGTCAGTCTTCCCTTTGCTGCTCATTAAGACACTTAGCACACCTTATGGTTTCCTCCAACATCTTAGGATCGACATACTGTATCTTATCACTAATAAATGAGGGCAACCCGCTCAAGTACCTCTAAATCTTCACCTACTCATCCTTGATGAAAGGATCATATTTCAGCAACTCTAAAAATCTCCTTTCATACTCGTCAATCGTCATACTCCCAAGCTTGAGTTCGAAGAACTCCTTCATTTTCTTGTCATAGTATCGCTTGGTTAAATATTTCTTTTGGAAATACCTTTTGAACTCCCTCCAAGTCACTTTCTTTTCATCAATGTGTTGTATCTACACATATTGATCCCACCACATTGATGCCTTTCCTTTCAGCTAATAGATAGAAATTCTCCCTTCTGCTTGCGCAAAGTAGTTATGCAGTTGGAAGTACTTCCTCATACCCAACAACCAGGTCTCTCCATCTTCATCCTTTTTGTGCTCATCATCAAAGGTAGGAGGTTTGATCGTATTCATTTCCCCCTGTACCTCATCCACCCCAATCCTTCTCATATGCTTTCTGACAGGCGATGGACTCGAACTACTATGAACTTTCCCGAAAGAATGCTTACGAGCACTTCTTTCTTCTCTTCTTTTCTCATCATGAGATCTACGACTTCTTGCCCTACTCAATTATGTCTCCTTATCCATTTTCTTTTCTATTCTATCCAAACTCTGCATCAATTTGACATTAAAGTCATCTTGTTGCGCGTTGGCTCTCGTAAGCCTTTCGTTATCAGCCTTATAACTCTGGACATCTTTCTGCAGTCCTTTTACGGTTTCTACCAAGTTCATGCGCTTCTCCTTGGATTTTGTACCATCAGCACCCAAGCCGACATACAAATCTCCAAATTCATCATCAGGACTATAAATCCTCTRCGCATCATCCATGCTTTTAACATTCTGCACTAACTTTGTCCTACTCTAATCGTTGATAATTCTGCAAAATGTGCAGTCAATTAAGATTTGTTAAACGAATTCACGAAACAACTTCATGAAWACTTTGCACCATCTTGTCAGAATTCTTCCTTCTGAAGCATGCGTGCACTCATATTCAGTACACACCAATGAGCGATGTCAATTTTTAACTTGTACATCGCGTATCAGTAATGCACATGCATCTCAACTTTGTTCTACACAATCCCAAACCTTTACTATGCACACCTACACACCATTGTTTACTACGCATTTCCAATGTTGCACTCCACAATATTATAAACTTCGCACACTTTTGCGCATTCTTACTTAGTGTGCACTATAGCCACGCTGAAATTCCAAATTCAGCCACTTGCTAGTTTGAATTTTGTCTTAAGTATAACTCAACCCGTGCAAGACTCGGTGTTGAAAATGGAGCTCTGCAACTTCTTGTTGACCTCTGGCCCATATAAGTCTAGTGATGAACTGGCTGGACCAAGCTACTCCATAATACACTCTGACATAGCTCCGATACCAATCTGTAACAACCCCAGCATACTACTGGGCCATGCTACTCTGAATTTTCACTACGCGTTTTCTACTCTACACACAATTCCGCGCAGTATCACTTAAGGTAATGCACTCAGCCCAAACTTGAGTCGCGCCACACAACTTGTAACAACAGAAGCAACATTCTCCTTTTAACACAACCTTAAGCAACAGAATTAACTCAAACAACAGAGTAACAACAATTACTTATATGTATCTACATACAAGAATTAATCCATACCAARCATAGACAATTATAGACACAGTAAACAAGACAAGCACATAAGGAACACTTATCTTATTATGAAAGTCACCAACTGCGYGCATAACCCAACATTCCTCCCGGCCATAAACTTTGTTGCTCATAAGCTTTCAGCAACAAGTCACCCCCGGGTTGGGGCTTAACTCCACCAGGGTAAAAGCGTTCCTAGTAACAAGCTAAGGTCTTAAACTCAACAGAATTGCTCAGTCTTAATTGCCCGCTGCTGCAACTAGCCCATAGTCCCTCATTCCCCACGCACCTGTCACACCCAAGGAAGTGTGCCCCTTCTCTGCTCAACAGTCCTTCRGCTACCCCACTTCTCTTCCCAGGGTTACCAACAACAGGCCGAACAAGAAGTCTCCAAGCCCTACTACTAATGCCCAATGCACTAGGGAACAACTCTCAGCAAAACTCTCACCTGGAGAGTATGCTCACGGGTCTCACGGTCTGTCAACCCGACCCCTCGACCGTAGAATTATGGTTACAACCCCACAACTCCTTGCAAGCTTCTATGTGCAGATAGGGTAATAATCGGATTTTCCATGCAGTTCAACCCCCTTCTACTCACGAGAGCCTAAAAACATAAATTCCCGAATAATCAATAATTCAATAATGCCATCATGCCCAAGTACACTAAGGCCAACAATATATATTACATGCCTTCCACTTAACACTTGTCACCTCTAAAAGTAGCTTTAAGCCACCTGGTGACCCGTTCCCTACCCTCGGGAACTTGGGATAAAATAATTATCTAACATTACACTTTTCCGGAAATATTATAAAATATTCCCCAAGACTTACGACTCTCACCCCCTTTTCCCTTTTTCGGTGGAGTGGGCCCCCCATCTCTTTTCCTCTAAGTCTGACTACGCGCAGCGATGCAATATTATATTAATAACCATGATTATATTTATATGGATAGGCACGCTAGCCTATCTGCGTCCCGGCTCACCAACCTCATAATCTCATAAGGCTCTCTGACCTCATACATATCCAATCATTCCCACGCACTAACACAAGTGCGCACAACACAATGCAATTTGCGCACTTACCTAGGTGCGCACAACACACAAAATGTGTGCACTCTGTTCTTGACAATACTTCTCCACAGACTACTCTGATGCGTGCAACATCAAAACTTAATGTCAATGGCTCACCAACCTAAATGTACACTTACATTTACACTTCAGTTCCAATGGCTCACTAGCCTATATTCTTGCACATGTGGAGGCATCGGTATTATTTTATTACTATTTTGTGGCTTGAGGGCAAGGTCGTACTCATTTATTGACATATGTCTTCATGCATGGCACATTTTGACACATAAACCTACTATGTTGACTCTCTTAGCCATTGGCTAGCTATTGGCATGTTGTTGGGCCATTGGTTTAACTTGGAAAGTGCGCCATGCACTATTTTTAATAGGTGGCCTAGCTGTTATAGAACATTTTGGGCGGCAATTTACACTTGGCCAGCATGTTTGCTCACTATAGAGTTTCGTATGGACTCATGAAGACTTCCTACACATTGGATGATCTCTTACATGTTCACACATGCCTCCTGGAGGTGGATTTGGCTCATTTTAGCATAAATCGACTTACTTAGAAGAAAAAGGAAGGGGTACGTTGGGATCTTGGTCAAATTCCATGAGGAAATTGACCCAACTCTTTAACCCTTGTAGAAAGGGATTTGTACATGTGACATGGCCACTAATATTTTATTATTTCTTTGTCTTGTTAGTTACGGTTTTAACATGGATAATATTATTTTATTGGAGGTTTTGAGCTCTTCATCTATTTAAGATGAGCTCCTCCTATTGTAATGGTTGTTGAAAGTTTGAAGAGACAATAGACTACTATTGTTTTGGCTTTTGGAGCTTGGAGCTTGTGTATTGGAACTCAAATGCCAAATACAAAAAAGGATCTTCTTTTATCATTTCAAGTTTGTTGTGAAGAGTATAATCCATGTATAATTTATTTTAATTATGACAGTTTTATTGATGGATTGTAGCCTCTTCAAATTCCTGTTGTCTTGCCCCCAGGGTGTAGGGCACTCGGTGATGGAGTGTACTTATAAGGCACCCGTTATGTGAAGTCACCGGTTTGAAACCCCAACTTACCTTGCGTGTCACGCATGGGGCATCGTGGGCACACCTGGAGGCTATAGTGGTAGCAGTCGAATAACACAATCCCGTGTCAAGCAAGTACTTGCCCGACTAGTTGTTGATTCCACCAGTCAAAAAAAAAGGAATCTTGTTGTCTTAGACAACTGAAAATGTTGAATGAGAATTGATTTTCATGATTAGAAATATCTTTAAATCAATTGTTTTCAGTTATTCACATTCTCTTCCCCAAATTTGATCAAAATTTCTTTAGTAAAGCAAAGATAAAGAGTTTTGGAATTTGCATAACAGCATCAATTTAGTGGCTGTATCATGCTTTATTTCACTGTAAACAGCTGTAAAACTAGTGAAACAAGCACTTTTTGATAATGCTCTTGAGACCCCATAAACCCAATTGACATATAGACACTAATTTTCATTTCCAACCCTTTATAAACCTCATAAACAAAACATTTTCTTGGCTGGAATAAAATCTAGAAAATTCGACTTGATAAATCATAATTTTCAGCTTATTCTTGAGCCACAAGTTTGCCACCAGTTGGCTGTACGAGATTTGAACATTTATATCATCATATTAATCACACCAGATCTCTTGTTTGTGGCCAAAAGACTCCTTTTGGCAGCCCTAAAATTTGCATTGCATAATTATCTCTTTGGAAGACTAAAATTACTCCCTCATTCAAATATCTTGCTCGTCTACATAGTTTTCCTTGGGTAATTGTGGAATATATTAAATCTGGTTGTGTACATCAGCATTTTATCTATATTTCCAGATGTATATTGAACCTAAAAATCCCATCATTTACATAGCCATTGGTTCAATTCAACTCACATAAAATCTGGAATTAAAACCTCAACAAATCAGATTAACTCTAAGTCATTCAAAACCCCCTAAACTCTCTCTATCCATCTAAGACTTGGTTGTTTAGGGATTCCCCCCTTGTGTTGACAATTTGCTCAATCTGCAGCGTGGGAGTGGGTTATTGAGGTGACAGTGTGTGACCCCTCCAAGTTGCCTTTAGGCCCACACTTAGTGACTTTGGACTTTGGCACCCCTGGTGTGGATTTACCGCAGTGTGGATTTAAACGGTAACATTATCCAATCCTTAACTTTTCCTAGTGAGAGTTGTCAAACGACCTCAGCCACTTCTCTAAAAAGTTGGAATAAGAAGACCTTGAGATGCAACTTGCAAGGGTTATAAAGAAAAGAAAAAGAAAAATGAGAGCATAAGAGTTGGTACCCAAAATGAAAAAAGGGTTCACGAAATTGGATAACAAAATATAAAAACCAAAATAAAAAATCAACAATACAGAGAGTTTTCAATAATTAAGAGAAAAAAAACTACACTTTCCAAATGCCCAAATAAATAGCTCAATACAATCCATTTTGTCATTTTTCAAATACTTGCCTATAATCTACTAAACAATTGAGAAGAATTTGTCAAAAGTTCTTTCCACAAAAGAGAATGAAACTGATAAATTTACACTTCAAATTGTCGAGAACATCAATTCAACAAATTTAGAGACAACATTTAAAAAAAAAAAGAAACATAAATGAGTTTAAGCACTACGTTAGGAAAAAGACATCAACTCTAGGCATCTAAATTCACATTCAACGAAAATTAAATTTTAAACATTAAAGGAATGGAAAAACAAACTACAAAGCCACTCAAGTCTCTACAAACAATTGAGTCTTCTACCTTCAGAAGGATGCCCAACCCCAGACCGATGAATGTCTGGTTTCAATAAAAAATCTCTGAATCCCGAACCATGAATGTCGTCATACCCTCTACAATGATTAAACAAATGAATCATAAGCTTTACATTTTATCATCAAATAAAGTGAAATACAATTTTCATTTTTACTTTAAAAAAAAATAGCATTCACTAGGTACGTCAGTTAGTGTCACCTGAAATATCTAGTCATATGGAAAAAATTGCACAGCAGAATTCAATTTTTCTTCAAATTCAACCTTTTCACATAAGTGGAGAGTGAAAGTAACTAATATAAAGCCATAGTCCAGAAGTTACCTTATCATGGCAATCTATTAGTAGAGGATCTAATACATAGAATTAGAGAACACACAGAGAATCCAGGGAATTGTTACTAGCATTTAAAGTGATGTGAAAGTCTATGCCTGGGCAATTATCAAATGGACCCAAGTCAACATGGCATACACCACCACCTAAAGCTTGGCATAATATATTGTGATCGGGATGCCAAGCAAATAAAGATAGTTGACAGCAACTTACGCTAAGTTCTGATAAGAAAAGAGTCATGAAAAAATAAAACAAGAAGAAAAATTTCATCAACTAATTAATCCTAATTCACATAGGCCTTACTTCTAAGTAGATTGTGAATACCACCAAAAAATAAATATTTGTGATAACTCTATAAGAAATTCAAGAAGAGCAAATCTCACACACACAATCTAACATGGCCATCCTTAAAAGATAGTCTTCATGCATCCCCAATCAGGGGGATCATACAATTGAGTGGATAGAGAATATCACCTATAGATTAAATATTGATGAGACCCTTATGAGAAATTCTAGGAAAGCAAGTGGAAAGGTTCTAATCTCTTATTATCAAGGAAATCCGGTCTTGCTGTATGCGATGGACATGGAACAAGCCTCTACCAATGTATCCAAGTTCATGGCCTTGATAGTAGGATTGTCTATCATACATAAATAGGAAATAAAGTGAATAATTATAACAATCGATTCATATTAGTCATATAAATGGAAAATTGTGACTATCAATTATTGTAAATGTGACAAGTCACCCCATTTCCTTGAAGAGCATCACTTATCACCCTTTCGTGTGTATTTAAATTTTATACACACCATTATAATTCAGATGATCATCACTCATCATTCAATATCAAATATATTTCTATATAAATTTGTTGTGTTCTTTGTGTGCCTTTACTCCTATGCCTTGTGTGCAAATAGTTTATGAACCCTCTAATTAATAACAATTGGTACTAAAGTCACATTTTGCACCTATCTTCCGCTAGCATCACCAAATAGGCATTGATTTCTGCAGGTTAGACTTTGACCACTTTTTATAGGCAGCAAACTACATCTAAATCAACAATATCAGTGGTAGAAAGCCTTTTCAAAGTTACAAAGTCGCGAGCCCTAACCGTGGAACACAAGCGCCCTCACAAGCTGCAGGAAACCACCCCTCTGGTCAGGCTTTCCAACAAAGCCTGCAAAAGTAACAGAACCTACGAATCATGTATCCCTCTCCATTTAAGATACAAGAACAAATAAACACAATCTGTAGACCAACCTTGAAATAGAGAAATCCGGCCATTAAAATCCGACCACGATATCAATCAATGTGACCACGAATAAAGAAGTCAATACACAAAACATAGAAATCCACCCAAATCATAAGCTAAGAACAAATCGAAACCCTTGTTGAAGATTCCAAGACGAGAAATTTCTTTTAGACGCAACCTAATATATATATATATATATATATATATATATATAAAAGAAGGATCAAATGCTTGATGAAACAACCAACTAAGACGATTATTAGCGGATGGCCTGCGGAAGCCCTAACCGTAGGTCTTTGAGGTCAACCACAGTCCACTATGAGAGGGTAGCGACACTCCCTCTCTTTAGTTAATTTCTTCTTTTACTCTATCTTTTTTGGGGTTTTTATCTGGTGGGCACTATTTTTTCCTTTTGGTTTTCTATGGACATGGAGGATATTGTAGATTATTCTTGGGACCAAGATGGACGACCAATCAATCTGGTCACTTCCAACTAGCCATTTCACCGATCCCCCTTCAGTTTTGTTGTTCGCAGTGGAAGACATATGGAGGTTGTTGGAGTTATCGGTTATCTTCCCAAACCTTACRCCATAACTAGAACCCTCCCTGAGCCCCGGGCTCACCTCACAGAGCACCAGATCTGACGACTTCATGTTCGGATCTCCAACAAGAGTTCATGGCCTCTCCTTTGGCCCCATTTCTTCTACCATCACCGAGACCACTTTCCAAGGTTTTCTCTCTGGATCAGCGGACRACAGTTTGGAACACAGAAGAAAATGTTCTTACTGAGGAACCGTTCGAGGGGCTATATCCTTTAAACCCTCTTTTTCCCGAGCTCCCAAGGATTCCCAGAATACAAGCGACTAGTTTAAGCTAGGCAGATCCCCCACTTCTCTGTTGTGAACCTTCCCCATTTGTTGCGGCTTTAATTCCAATGTGGCCTTCATCGAGCTTGGTATCTGGTAAGTCCACCTCTGAGTACCGAAAATTTTTTGGCCTCCACCCATCAACCTCCGTCCACTCAACCAAGCGAGAGGGAAAGGTTCAAAGATCCTTCTCCCCTTGTTGAGAATCAGATAGAACAAGCTTCTTCACAGTTCTTTGAAGCCCTAGTGACGAGGAAAAAGGTCCTCCCAATGAAATGAAGAAA
>JASDQU010105395.1:122502-147905 GCA_032191745.1 Picea mariana | reverse complement strand
ATGAAACTTTCATGTCCAATGGCCTCCATGGGCCCATAACAAGCCTTCACGTAGCTCAAGATTTTGTAAGGGTCACATGAACTAGGTTGGGAATGCTTAGTCTATCCATGTGCCCTCTCCCAGCTTTAATCTACTATAGTTCCTAAAGACCCAACACTCCACCGCCCCCGCCCCCCCCAAACCCCCCAACATCACTTGAAATGTCCCTACTAGTGGGATAATGTTATGAATTGCTATGTTGCACCAGGCTACATGTTAAGGTGGATATGAAGGTATGGATTTAGTTGATGTTTTCTTGTATGGGAGAATGTTAGAAAGGGGAGTTAGGCATCCAATTATAAAGAAAAGTACTTGGTAATGGGTCACACCTAGCATTTTCTCTATCCTACATGGACCCACAACCCACCCCCTATAATTCGTTGATGTAAAAGTGGTTAACATGGTGACATAAAACAAACTCCTCCTGTGATTTTATAAGGAAATTCACATGCACCTCCCTATTAATACAGGGAGGTTTGTTAAATACCATAAACCACCTATTTATCCATTTGTATAAGAATGGTTTTTAGGAGCATCGGTCCATACAAAAGCATCTATTTGTGATTGGTGGCTATAATCTAATTCTCAAGTCAATAAACGATGTCATCAACTTTTTTTTTGAAATGTTGAGGTCTATAACTTGGTTTTTATCTTGACCCATGAAAACGGTGTTTATGGATATGGCTAGTGACAACCATGAGGGCTCTATGGTATTTCTTAAGTCTTTTATAAGGATTTTTAGATACCTCAATCCTGCATCAATTTCAATGTTTATGTTTATTGGTTCTTGGTTGAGGTTTGGTGTGTCTTCATGCAGTGATGTTGGGTTTGGGTTTTCTATAGGATCCATGTTAATTATGTATGTTGCAATTTAATAAAGGGAAAATTAAATTTATTATTTATTATTTATTATTTATAATTAAAACAATTATGAAATAAACAAACAAACAAATTCAATCAAAATACTCACCTAGAACCAATTTATTTTTCAATCTCTCAATTTTCACTCTTAAATTTGTTCAATAACTCTGAAAATGCATGTTGTGGTCTTAGTGAAATGGACCAGCCATGGCCTTTTAAAAGACAATTCCCCATAAGAACATGCTCACTTTCCTAGAGTTCACTTTCATTCTTGGGAATGTGATACATGCATTTTTAAGAACCCCTACATGTTCTTAGTAGTGTTTTATGGAGGCTCAGGAACATGTGATTTTTTATGAGAACACAAGCACATTCTTGTGTGAACATGTTTCTGGGAACCCCTTTGCCACATTTTCGACCATCATCTTGGTGTTAACGACCTTCACTAAATACTTTAATATATTAACAATTTTATGTTTAAAGATAAAAAAAAAATATTATGTTTATTGAAATATATTTAAATGTTTAAATTTCAGGTTTAAAATAGAATAACTAATTCTCATAGTGTAATTTTATTTTTAACAATTCAACTATTTATTAATTATTAACATAAGAGTGGAACTAGAACAACACCATGTACAATGATAACTCATATTATTAGTAATTCTACCATCATGAGAGAATTCCCACAAAGCATACTATTTTCATATAAATAAATAGAAGGTGGAATGGCAAGACAAAGCAAAGCAAAGAATGGACACACAAAAACACATGAATTGTTTCATTTTTTTATTATTATTCCATGTGACCTTTTAAATTAACATTGAAGTCACACATGTTAGTTAATCAATCTTAAAAAAATACATACAGTGGGACCATGATCTCATACACTTAACTTATGATTTAAAATTTATCTATATCATGTTGTTTCATTTGTAATTTTGTGTTAAAAACTTATTAAATTATTTTTTTCTTGATACTACTAACTTTCATGAGAGTGGGGAGGAACGAGGTATCAAATATCATGCATGTGCATGCGTGTGTGTGAGAGACTGGTCTATAAGATGTTGTGGAATCCACGACAAATATGATAAATAAAACTAAAATCTACTCTATGAAGGTTAAATTCCTTTAGATTCCAAAACAATTAGTTATTGATTTTCTTCTTATGCATAAACGAGCAACAACTACATTAATAATATTCATGTGTCTGAATATGCCAAAAGGCATATATTTAGCACATTAATAATGTTTTTTCCTATAGTATGTGATAAATATATGCCTATCGGTGTATTCAGACACATTAATATTATTAATGTGGTTGTTTCAAGTTACGCGTGGGCGTATAAAGATATCTTCAAATAATTAAAATAATATATTTATATAAATGAGTATTTATATAAATATAATTAACAAAAAAAATTATTATTAATAATGTTTATATTAATGAAATTATATTAGTATCAATGTAAATATTATACTATAATATTATATTATATTAACTTATATTAATGTTATACAATAAAACCATATTATATTAAAATCTATATTATATTAACTTATATTAATGTTTGTATTAACTTATATTAATATTATATATGTTTTAACTTATATGAAAAAAGTTTATACAAAACTTTGGAATAAGGGTGTCAAATTAAAGGTCATCCATAGTCAACCATTGATAAACATCACACTAAGTTACCTATGGTTGACCATTTTGATTATGGTTATTAATGGTTGACTATGGTTGACCATCTTGATTGTGTTTAACCGTGGTTTACTATTGTAATGTAACATTGTGATGTTTACCTTCGTTGAATAATGTTGAATTGCTACATTCCTCAATGGTTAAGTTGCATTTTCATGTACATCTTCATTGTCTTATGTTGAATTGCATCATTCCTAAATGTTTATGTCACATTGCAACATAACCCTAAATGAACATCATAATGTGACATAACCATTTAGGAATGATGTAATTCGACATAATACGATGAATATGTATGTCACAATAAACAATATGACATAAATGATTTTATCCCATTATGACACTTATCAAGGGTTATGTTGGATTGTGACATTCCTTAATGGTTGATGGCTATGTTTGATTGTGATCTTCCTGAATGGTTATGTGACATTGAGACATTAATCTTGGTTCACGTGTGCATGCTTCCTACATTCATGAATGGTTATGTCGCATCGTGGTGTAGATCAAATGTGATGTCACATTGTCACATTCATAAAGGATTTTGTCACATTTTGGAATTCATCGAGGGTAATTGCGCATTAAATTCAGTTGATTTTGGTTGGGCTGGTTGGGAATTGTTTATTATGGTGTTTGATTGTATTTAGCTAGGGTTGGTTTAATAATATTATTAATAGTTTTGTCATATTACAGAGTTTATGAAAGGAGATGTGGTATTGCGACATTCATAAAGGGTTTTGCGACATTCCAACATTTTTCTTGGTTTATGTTGGACTACAGCATTTGAACATGTTACGTCACATTATGTAAGATATATATATATATATATATATATATATAGTGCGACATAAAACATCACACTAAGTTAGCGATCATTGACCATGCTCATTATGGTTAGTAATGGTTGACTATGGTTGACCATGTTGATTACATTTAACCATGGTTTACTATTGTAATGCCACATTACAATGTTTACCTTCATTGAATAATGTTGAATTGCTACAATCCTCAATGGTTGTTTCATTTCTTGATGTACATCTTCATTGTCTTATGTCAAATCACATCTTTCCTAAATGTTTCTGTCAAATTTCCACATAACCCTAAATGAACATCATAATGTGATGTAACCATTTAGGAACGATGTAATTCAACATAATACAATGAATATGTAAGTCACAATGCGACATTACAATATAAGTATTTTCTCCCGTTACGACATTTATCAAGGGTTATGTTGGATTGTGACACTCCTTAATGGTTGATGGCTATGTTTGATTGTGATATTCCTTACTGGTTATGTGACATTGATACATTCATATTGGTTGACATGTGTCATATTCCTAAATTCATGAGTGGTTATGTAGCATTGTGGTGTCCATCAAATGTGATGTCACATTGTCACATTCTAAAAGGATTTTGTCACATTTTGAAATTCATTGAGGGTAATGGCACATTGAATTTGGTTGATTTTTGTTGGGCATGGTTGGACATTGTTTATTATGGTTAGTAATAGTTGAATATGATATAATGAATATGTACGTCACAATGAAAAATTATGACGTAAAGTATATTATCCCATTATGACATTTGTCAAGGGTCATGTTGGATTGTGACATTCCTTTATGGTTGATGACTCTGTTTGATTGTGATCTTCCTCAATGGTTATGTGACATTGAGAAATTCATCTTGATTGAGATTTTTCCATCTCCTACATTCATGAATTGTTATGTCACATTGTGGTTTCGCTCAAACGTGATGTCACATTGTCACATTCATAAAGGATTTTGTCATATTTTGACATTCATTGAGGGTAATGGGGCATTGAATTTGGTTAATTTTGGCTGGGCATGGTTGTATCTCCTTTTTATGTAAATATTCATATACTTATGGTGAATTTCATCATTCCTAAATGTTTATGTCACATTGCGACATAACCCTAGATGAGCATCACAATGTGACATAACTATTTAGGAGCAATATAATTCTACATAAGACAATGAAGATGTACGTTGCAGTGTGACATTATGACATAAAGGACTATGTACCATTATAATATTTATCAAGGGTCATGTTATATTGTGACATTCCTCGACATTCATAGAGGGTAATGGTTCATTGAATTTGGATGATTTTGGCCAGGCATTCTTGTATCACATTTTAATGTACACATTTAGTGTCTTATGACGAATTGCATTATTCCTAAATGTTTGTGTCATATTGTGACATAACCCTAAATAAAAATCACATGTGAGATAACCAGTTAGGAACGATATAATTCAACGTAATACAATAAATATGTATGTCGCATTGCGTCATTATAACATAAAGTATTTTGTCCCATTACGACATTTATCAAGGTTTATGTTGGATTATGACATTCCTTAATGGTTGATGACTATGTTTGATTGTGATATTACTCAATGGTTATCTGACATTGATACATTCATCTTGGTTGATGTGTGTCCACTTCCTACTTTCATGAATGATTTTGTTGAATTGTCGCGTCGATCAAATGTGATGTCATATTGTCACATTGATAAAGGATTTTGTCACATTTTGACATTCATTGAGGGTAATTTGGAACATTGAATTTGGTTTATTTTGGTTAGGCATGGTTAGGTATTGTTTATTATGGTTTTCCATGGTGTTTTATTGTGGTTATCCAGGGTTGCTTTAATAATATAATCAATAATTATGTGAGATTGTATATTTTATCAAATGTGATGTTGTATTGCGACATTAATAAAGGGTTTTGTGGCATTCCAACATTTTTCTTGGTTTATGTTGGATTGTGACATTTGAACATGCTTATGTCACTTTATGTAAGAGATTTGGAATGTGACTATCTATGTGTGTGTGTGTGTGTGTGTGTGTGTGTGACATTGTGACATAACCCTAGATGAACATCACAATGTTATGTAACCATTTAGAAACAATGTAATTCAATAGAACAAAATGAATATGCACATCACAATGTGACATTGCAACGTAAAGGATGTTGTCCCATTGTTTATTATGTTTGGGAATTTTTTATTTGACATAGGTTACGTCACATTCCTAAATGTTTATTTCACAATGCGACATAATCATAAATGAACTTCACAATGTGACGTAACCATTTAGGAAATATGTAATTTGACATAATACAATGAAGATGTACGTCACAATGCAACATTACGACATAACGTGTTTTGTCCCATTACGACATTTATCAAGGGTTATGTTGGATTGTGACATTCCTTAATGTTTGATGGGTATGTTTGATTGTGATATTCCTTAGTGGTTATGTGAAATTTAGACATTCATATTGGTTGACATGTGTCCACTTCCTACATTCACGAATGGTTATGTCACATTGTGGTATTGATCAAATGTGATTCCACATTGTCACGTTCATAAAGGATTTTTTCACGGTTAGCGAGGGTTGTTTTAATAATATAATTAATATTTATGTCACATTGCATATTTTATCAAATGTGATGTTGTATTGCGACATTAATAAAGGGTTTTGTGGCATTCCAACATTTTTCTTGGCTTATGTTGGACTGCGACATTTGAACATAGTTATGTCACATTATGTAAGAAATTTAGAATGTGACTAGCATGTGTGTGTGTGTGTGTGTGTGTGTGTCACATTATTACATAACCCTAGGTGAACATCACAATGTGATGTAACCATTTAAGAACAATGCAATTCAACATAATACAATGAAGATGTACATCACAATGTGACATTGAAACATAAAGGATGTTGTCCCATTGTTTATTGTGGTTGGGCATTTCTTATTTGACATAAGTTATGTCACATTCCTAAATGTTTATGTCACATTGCGACATAATCATAAATGAACTTCACAATGTGACATACCCATATAGGAAAGATGTAATTTGACATAATACATTGAAGATGTATGTCACAATACGACGTTACGATATAAATTATTTTGTCCCATTATGACATTACTAAGGGTTATGTTTGATTGTGACATTCCTTAATGTTTGATGGCTATGTTTGATTTTGATCTTCCTGAATGGTTATGTGACATTTAGAAATTCATCTTGGTTGACATGTGTCCACTTCCTACATTCATGAATGGTTATGTCACATTGTGGTGCCGATCAATGTGATGCAACATTACCACATTCATAAAGACTTTTGTCACATTTCAACATTCATCGAGGGAATGGCACATTGAATTTGGTTGATTTTGGTTGGGTATAGTTGTGTCACATTTTTTTGTACATCTTCATTGTCTTATGGTGAATTGCATTATTCGTAAATGTTTATGTCACATTTCAACACAACCCTAAATGAACATAACAATTTAGGAATGATATAATGTGACACCATATAATGAAGAGGTATGTTGCAATGCACCATTACGACATAAAGGATTTTGTCCCATTATGAAATTTATCAAGGGTTACTTTGGATTGTGACATTCCTCGACATTCATTGGGGGTAATAACACATTCATTCAAAAATTCTATCTTTCCAATTATTTAATTGCAATATAGGATGAAGTTTGCAATAACACTTCGAATATGAATTCAAAAAACAAGTTTATATATATATATATATATAATATGTTAAACATTAATCTTTCCACATAAATATTAAGTTAAAAGAAAATTAATATAGAATCATTGGAAAATTCATTGATTTACTCGACATGGACTAATAAATTGATGAGTGATTATTGAAAAAGATTAAGTTGATGAATGCTTATTAAAAAATATAAAGTCATAAGACTGGTATTATGGATGTAATTTAATGAAATGGATTTAAATATAAGTACAGTACCGATGTATATAATTACTTCCTTCAACATGTGGCTACTACTATTCACTAGTTCCATGATATCGAAGGGTCAATATCTTGAAGTAAAACTTTTTATCCACTAGTATTCCAGTACTTTTAGTCTGGTTGTAGCATTGAAGTCATGTGCTAAAACCAACTGATGCCTTACGCACATTTAATCCTTAACTGTAGATTATAATGCTAACCATCTCATCATAGTCAAAATTATTACTCTGTATTGATAATTTAGCGCGTGACATTTCTCTTGATCCAAATGTGGTGTGTCCATTGTTCCACTAAGATCATAATTTACAAGATCTTGTAATATGGAATCTTTTATTCAATTCTCCATTTCGTAGTTTAATCCTCATAATATTTTTTTTAAATTGACAATCTTATAAACTTAAACAAATAATAATACTAATTTATGATGATATATAACAATTTCTCTATGAAAAACATAGGAGAGATACATAGGAAAACCAAAATGGCCTTTCACAACCCTTTCTTATCACTTTGAAAATAAATTAGTTCTGTGAAATAGAATTCATGAGAGCAAAGAGACATGAAATACACACACCGAAATAGTTTGTATTTCACACAATGAAGAGAGATACATCACACTTAAATAAGTGTTGTTAGATCCAACTTATTCCACTCTTTGAGGGACAGGTTGAGCGAATATCTCAACATCCTCCAGAAAACCAAATCCAATCCCTAAACTCTAGTAGTGACATTAATTAGGGATTATCTCTAACACCTCCAATTAATGCCTACATTACAAAACTTCACATAACAAAAAATGTTACAACACTTCATCTGGCATGATCCTCATCAATGCATACACCCACTCTGATGCTTTTGGATTGCGCTCTTTCTCTTCCTCTTCTCTGAGCTTTCATTTCCACTCATTCAAAGTATAAATGTTTCAAATCATCATTTATGCACTTTTACAATAGACAATATTGACGAAATCGACTCATCTGGGCTTCCATGAGAAAAGTTGTCAAATAATGAATCATCCTATGGACATACCTCCATCTATCAGATATTTTGCTTTCGACTATCAAACAGTTTGTAGAAAGGCATTCTAGGTACGGAATTCCCTCAAAAATCAATTATACAAGGTGACTTCCAATCATAAGAATAGTTGTTCTTAAAGCCGGGGCTGCCAACTTATATCAAGATACAATATTTCCTATTTTACATAAACATTTACATAAAAAACTTTAAACATTAACACACATAAAAAAAAAACTTTAAGCACACCACCCCTTTCCTTTTTCTAGAACAGTTTGAGAGATGAATCTCATGGTTCTTCATCACTCTCTGCTTTTGATAAGTCATCCAAGTTGGCGATGTTTGTAGTTTCTTTGCCATTCAGAAGATACCTAGTATGATTTCTACAATTCCAGGCTATATGTCCAATTTTGTGACAGTAGAAACATTTTGTTGAACCCTTGGTTCTTCTCATCTTACCTTTTGAAAATAGTGCAATTTCATGCTGACCACCTATATCTTAGTCTTCAAAATATGTCCTTTTTCTTCAGATAATAATGATGCTACCATTCCTTCCAATGATTGTAAGGGTAATTGAATTAATGTGAATATAAGATTGTTATATTTAGATGATATGCTATTCAATAGAATTTCTTTAGCATCTTCTGGATCTACCTCGGTACCTGTGTCAACTAATTTCTTAAAGAGAGACATTAACTTGTTTATATGAGTAGAGAGATGGGTCTCATCATGCATTTTGAAGCTAAAATGTTGCAGCTTTAAGGAAAACTTTGCATTTATTTCCTTTTCCCCAAATAATTTACTTAATTGCTCCCAAATTACTTTAGATGATTTTTCCAAATCAATCAAAGGCAGTTGCATGTCTAAAAGTGCCAAATCAATAATATCTTTAGCATTTTCTTCCTTCTTTTCCCATTCACCCAGAACTCTGGGATCACTAGGAGCTTTTTCAGTGCCTTTTACTATGATCCACACACCTCTATTCATTAGATGCATTTGAATTTTAACTTTCCATGTATGGAAATTGAAACCATTAAAATTATCCATAGGTATAGAATCCATTTTAACTCACAAAATATTTTCCTTCCAGCAATATTGTTTCCACGAATGCAGACATCTTTGGCTCTGCTCAAATTTCTTGATGGTTGTTCCTGCATCTTTCAGCACCATGGGCTCTTCTTTCACGAATTATGCAGCAACTGTCTTTGAAATATTATCATAAAATATTTCTTCAAACTCACGGCTCCAATCTATAAATGCTCGTTTCAAGCAACGATGGCATCTCCTAGTGGCACAACAATCACGGAAACACAACAATTCCTCTCTCTTTCTTGTTTACTGGAATGTTAATTCAACATAACAGAAACACAACAATTCTGCAAACAATGGTTCAATTCCCTCTTGGAAAACACAACAATCCCAATTCCCGCAGTCCAACAAACAATTTCTTCAATAGAAAACGATTTCTGCTAAAAGATCTCAATCTACGCAGATATCTCACCTCTTGCAACGATGGCACCAACCAATAACACTTGTAGCTTACGCCCTTTAACCTGGTTCTGATACCAAAATAGAATTCATGAGAGTAGAGAGACATGAAATACACACACAGAAATAGTTTGTATTGCACATAATGAACATAGATACATCATACTTAAATAAGTGTTGTGAGATCCAACTTATTCCACTCTTTGAGGGAGAGGTTGAGAGAATCTCTCAACATCCTCCAACAAACCAAATCCAATCCCTAAACTCTAGTAGTGGCATTAATTAGACATTATCTCTAAAATTGTGATCACCGAAACCATGAGGTTTCAATACATTGAAATCCACTATTTTCCATTGCAAAGCAAAATTTGTTTTTAATTCAGAAAGGTCATTTTCTCACTCGTTTGATTTGTTTAAAATAAATAGTTGTATGGAATAGAAAATGAAGAGCCAAACTATTGATTAATTTCAAAGAATATGCCTCATTACACAGTATTTCATCATAATTTTGTTGGCTCGTATAGAGAAGCTATTATCAATTTGGACGTTGAGAGACAACTATCACTCACAAATTTACCAGATATATGTTCAAAAGTATTTATAGATGTAACCTTCATGGAATTATATATTTCCAAACATTTTCATAAAAATCTATATCCTTCGACGTCCTTCTCGGATCTTCGAATCTTCCACTTGATACAAATATTCCACTCTCTCATCCATGTTTGTCGGCCATTCAACCAAAACACCTCTACAAATTCTTTCGTAGCAATTCTCAATGTATTTGTAATGTCTTCAGTAGAAATGTTGGGGCCATTATAATTGATTCAAAAGCCTAAAAGTTATTATTTGAACAGTTACCGAACCCTTCAAGACCGTAACTATTTTCTCTTCTTCTTTCTCGAATTTTTTTATTCTTCAATTTCAACGACGACCATAGAAACCATTTTCACTGTCCACTTATCAAATTTGGAGTGAATGTAAGGAATGTTGATTTGCTACTCTACCCCCAAAATATAACTTAATAATAAACACTTATCCGCGTAATTAGATAAAATGAATAAAATAGAGAATAGTAAAGTACAATCACACACCATCCACACGATAACACAAATATTTGCTCTAGGAAACCCTTATAGGAGAAAACCTATTTAGAAGGTGAGGCTCCTATTCTTTCTTTTCTTTGGTATGGAAAGAATGAAAGTGCTACAAAGAAGGTACTCTCTATGTAGTTACTTGATACCTGTGGCCTATTAGGCTTCTAGAATGCTAACCAGTCCATTATGCTCTCTAATTCCCCACTCCGACTTGTTCTGCTATGGTATGGAAAAAAATACAATAACATAGAATTGAACCCCTTCTCCTCCTAGTGACTCAATATTTAACATAGCATAGTCATCTAGGAGTAGGATTTTGACTTCTTTAACCCTCAATTGTGGTAGGGTTTTCAATCTTCTAGAATCTTCTTGAAATTACTCATGTGGCTAGCCCCATATGCATGAGTAATGAAAGTGGCATCCTCTCATACCATGGTGGTCAACACCATAGGTCAACTCGCTGGAGGAATAAATTTTCTATATGAACTCTTATTGATGCACAATATGCACCATTGGAAGGGTATTGTAGTGTAGAACACAATCAAGGGGGTGTATGCAAATTTCAAACACTAGAACCCCCCAAAAATATCGTTTAATGCCTCAAAATGGATTCATCTCTAATTTTCTAAACTAGGATGTGTCACTAAAATGACCCTATACACTAATTCCTCCAATTTTTTCCACTCTGAAAGCATCAAGAACACTGACAAATAATATAATAATCCATTCTGAACTAAAGAGACTTGTGAATTTTAAACTATATTTTTTAATACTCATAATTTTCATGCGACTTGGTAAAAGAACAAAGATGATAAGATCATATGCATGTGTGTGATTAAATCATGTATATATGAAATCAAATAATGTGTATATGTTGTTATATCATATGTTCTTTTTCAAATTTAAAATATGTTTTGAGTTGTTTATAATGTTTATGATATTGGTAATATCATATATTTGGAAATCTTTTAAAGAATAAATGCTATTTTAAATTTTGAATGAGTTTATTAATATTTTTAATTTTTTTAAAATTAAAAAAAAAAATATTATGTTTATAAGATATCTACTTCTATATTTTTATAATAAATAGTAGATGTTTTTATATTTTTTCAATACGAAATCCTATATTGTTAGGATATTACAAACAAAATATTATATTTGTCCGAAAGAGCGATCCATAATGATTATCAAAACGCTTTTCTTTTTTTATCTTAAGACTTCTTGCAATGATGGAAAATATGAATTGAGGTTTTTAAGGTTTCGCGCCTTAAACGAAGAATGGAGGAAATAAGGCAGAAGCTGCAGGCAGCGGGAGTTATCGGAGGGGATGAAGTCTCGCCCGCTGATGTGCAATCCGAACCTGACAATTTTTTATATGATGATTATGAGCCCAAGCCGAAGAGAATATTTGATAACTCCATATTCATATTGGTAAGTAGGTTTAATTCCTATAATTTCGTCATATAATCCACTTTCCAATTAAACAATTGTTGGCTTTGTAGACTCATATAATCCATTAAATAATTGTTGGCTCTGTAGACTCAATCTCAAAGTTCCTCTCGCCAATAGAAAACTAGGGTGAGGAAGACGGAGCAGAAAAAAAAAAATCCTCGCATGATCAAAGGTCCAGCTCTAGGCGGCTCTGTAGACTCAATCCCAAAGTTCCTTTCGACAATAGAAAACTAGGGTGAGGAAGAGGGACAATAGAAAACTAGGGTGAGGAAGAGGGAGCAGAAAAAAAAATTCTCGCATGATCGGAGGTCGAGCTCTAGGTTTTTTTTTTAAATGTTGAAAGAATTGAGAGATGAGGTAAAATTGATGGGTGAACACCGAAAAAAGAGGTGGCCACAAGCCTTTCATCGTGGAGGAAATCAACCATAGCTATCTTGCCAATAGAAAACAAGCTAAGGTGAGAAAGAGCGAGCAGAATGGAGCTCACCACCATAGCTATGTGGCCAATAGAAAACTAGGCTGAGAAAGAGCGAGCAGAATGGAGCTCTAGGTTTTTCTTGTAAAATGTTTAGAATTGAGAGATGAGGTGAAATTGATGGGTGAATACCCAAAAAAAAAAAGAAGAGGTGACCCTAAGCCTTCCATCCTGGAGGTGGAGGAAATCAACCATAGCTATCTTTGGAGGACAAGGGATTGGAGTGCAGGGGAATGCTTGTGCTTAGAAGTGTCCATAGGTTATAAATAGGTTTAGGGGAGAGGAGAACAGAATAAAGCAAAGGCTGAATGGATTAACTTACTTTTTTCTATTTTTAACTTGAGAATAAACTCAAAAAGGGGGATAAAAGTTGGTAGGAGGGGCATCTACATTTGACAAGATGCTTCGAAATAGAATTGATTGTGTATCAGAACCTTTATGCATCCTATAAAGGGGGCCTTTTAATTATGAAAAATAGAATCAATATATTGTAGGTATTAGGGGGATATTGGGTACTAGGGTTTAGGCAGGTGTTTATCAATATCTAATGAAATTAAGGGCGTTTTTTAATATACCATGAAAGAACTCAGTATACCACAGGTTCAATGAGTGGAGAGAGGTTTTTTTTCTCATTTCCCTTATCAATTAGGAGATCAAATGGTTGTAATGGTAGTTGAATGGGGGAATAATCATATTTATAGCTTCTACAAATAGTATTGGGTGTGAAAAATTGGTGAGAAGTAAACCAAAATATAGTGTTACAAATGACATTTATTTTTTGTTTAGAGCTTAAAATCATGATGTTTCTAAAACCATGATTTAAAAAACCAATACCTTTATAAACAAAATCATAAAATAAATAAATCAATTAATTAAAAACAAATTAAAAAAAACACCAAAAGAGACATATATATAAATAAATAGATGATAATTTTAAAAATAATACACAATTATTTTTTTCCAAAAGAAAAATGTTATAAAAATAAAACCAAAAAGACATCCAAAACAATTAAAATATTTAAAAACTAAAAAAACAATTAAAATATATAATTTTTTTTATTTTTTTAACAAAAATGTATGAAATATATAAAAAAATAAAATTTTATATTAAACAACATAAATAATAAAAAATAGTGTATTAAAAAAATAAAACAAAATTAATCTATATATAAATAAACAAATTTATATAAAATTAAAAAATTAAACATTGTGTTAAAAAACTAAAAAATAATCTATTAAAATTATTTAAACAAAATTAATATTATATATAAATAAACAAATTTATATAAAATTTTAAAAATAAACATTATATTAAAAAACTATTTAAAATTTAAATTAAGAAAAAAATTGCTTTGTTTTCCCTTCACGTCGATGCCCACATAACACATTCTAGGGGAGCGGTGGGGGATGGGCAGTGGAAGAAGGGGTTAGGGAAATTTCAGAGATTCTTCTTATTTTATATGAAAAATCATGTTAAATGGAGGGGAAAAAATATTTTAAATTACAATGATATTTTAGATTATAATGTATAAAGATATTGATACATTTTAAATCTTATTCCAATAAAAATGAAAGTTAATGGGAGACAATGTTTCCCCTATTACAACAACTACAATATTGAAATTACTAATTTAATTTGTGGTAATAACTATATGAATATATTTAACACAATACTCAAACTTTAATATCCATAAATATTCCATTAGAAAATGAGAAACAAAATTGAAAATACATATATACAATTTTAACATCTTTTTAAAATTAAATTTTGCATATATAAACTTTAAACATTTTTGTAAATTTGAAGCATTATTATTTTTTTATTGGAAAAAACAAAATAGTACTAATCTTCTAATATGAAAATACAATAAAAGTCAATGATATGGTTGGTTATATCAACTACATAGTGAAAAGAGTTTTGATTTATTATACTTTCATGTTTAGTTTTGGCTGGAAGAAAAACATACACGCATTAAAAGTTTTTCATATCCACAACTATAAGGTGAGTATTATTAAGTTTTTTTACTTAACTAATTTTTTAAATAATATTTAAGTGTAGTCTAGTCTTAGTTTTATAGTGATATTTTGAATAAATATAATGAAAATGTTTGTAAGAAATTATGTATTTGTAATAATGGAATAAATATATTTACATTTTAATTTAATATAATTCTAATTTAATGTTCTTCCTTTACAAAACTGGTTGCCAAATTCCTATTTCCTTGATGTTGAAGCTCTCAAAAAGTTTCCAAGTTCCCAAAAGAATTCACAATCAATTGGAGACTTTCCCAACCAATTAAAATATCTAGTACAACTATGATTATAATTTTTTTAATCATATTTTTTAGAATTTAGATTTAATTTTTTAATTTATATATTTTAATTCTTTATACATATAAATTTTTAAAAATTTGTTTCAATTATATATATATATATACTCGAAGATATTCATTTATATAGAGAGGTTTTAAAAAGAACACATTTATTTTAGTTTTATTTTAATTATTTTTTTTCCTTTTATTAATTCAATTTTTAAGCTTCTTTTCATAATTTTAATTGTATAGGTGTGTATTTTTAGGAACTATCTTAAAAAAATTGCAATTTTAAGGTTGAAAAAGAATTAAGTGTGTTACTTATATAAACATGTTTCAATTAGTATCTTAATTCGAAGGTTTTGATTCACAACGATATTAGCTTTTAACACCATGCTTTTAAGAAAGTCATAATGTTGATCTCAAAGAAAAGGGGGTGATACTAGTAGTAGTACTTTTAGTTTAAGGGTTGATTTAATGTTTTAATTTGGAATGATACTCATTGTCAAGATCATGATACTTATGAAGTTGTAATTTAACCCCGAAAAAAAATGGGGTGATGATATGAGCACCAACTCTCGTTTAGATGTCGATTTTAATATTTTTATTATTAACTTTATAGATGATGATTTCCATTTATTTTAATTTTAACTATGAAAAAAATGAGTGCTGGCAGTAGCACCATTTTTTGAAATGGTGGTAAAAATATCCCGTAAATGTGACCTCTAAAAAATTGACAACTTTGGAGATTTATGGTTAACTAACTGGGTAACTATGTTAAAATCAGAGCATGAGATTTCATAAGAAATTCATAAAATTAATCCATTCATAATACATAAAAAAAAAAATCATAAATGACATATCATTGCGAATAACTTAAGCAACAATGAGGATTGACAAGCAAACAAAGAACTTGGCTATAAAAGTTTCTCTGAGACAACATTTGTTGTATCATCGACTGTGGTATCCACATTAGATGATGCAAGGGGGGATGCAGGAGGGAAAATTGGTGCAATCACAATGGTTAAAATGGTGGGGGCTACAATTGGGCATGTTGGTGGGTAACATATGGGTGAAACCACTGTGGATGGAAAATATGGTGAGCGTGGGTGGAAATAAACACCTACAAGTTGTACTATGGGTGGTAGTACTCTATGAGATGAATATGGAAACCCAAGAGCTAGGGTAGGGTCGCTAAGGATCAGACTTTCGCTACAGCTTGGCACAAATGAAGTCCAGAATGGAGGTAGTGGTGAATCATAAAATGGTAGTAGTGGTGACCTGACAAACAATGAACCATCCCATAAACAAATTTATAATATTTTTGTTAGTATAAAAACGTGAAAGTCGACCAAAATAAGATAACAAATTTCACATTAAAACAAGATTTAGCTCAACACATGATACCTAGGAAGGGGGTGATCTATCCATCCTAGGTGGACATGGTTGGTGAATGGTAAAACGACAGTAGTGGTGACTTGAAAAACAATGAACCATCCCATATAAAAAATTATAATATTTTTGTTAGTATAAAAACATGAAAGTCAATCAAAATAAGATAAAAACATTTCACATTAAAACAATATTTAGCTCAACACATGATACCTGGGAAGGGGGTAATCTATCTATCCTAGGTGGACATGGTTCATCACTCTCTTAAATTGCAACCTCTAGAAACACAACAAAATTATATTTGATTTCTCATAAACAACCTATAGAAACAAAACAACTATCTTTTCACACATGTACATCATTCATTTTTAGTAACCCTTCTTAAAAAAGAGTGTATGAAAAAATATCATCATATATTAGGAATACTTGAAACAAGATAATAACAATGGTAGATTTCTCAAAAGAGGACAAGTTGAATTGATATTTTCACATAAATTTGATTATGACCAAGTTGACTTGAGATTTTTTTGAATTCTTTTGTTAAATACTAATAAAATGGGTGACAATAGTTTCCAAAGTGTAATGCAACATCAGGTATACTTTGATCTCAATGATAGGGGTTTCTTCAATAGGCACTTCGATGACTACAGTGACTTGGAGATTGTTGTCATTGGAAAATCTTGATTCCTTTTTTTTTTAAGGTTTCTTTATGATACATGTTTTAAGTTTGGGGATTGCATCGTATAACGTGAGGTTCCTTCGACTAAGGTGATAGGTATTTGAACTTCTAAAACAAAATCAAACTAGTGGAAGAACAATGTTATTGCTAAAGAATAAGCAGATCATTGTGGTGAATTTATTAAAGGTCACGTTGGACACACTAACATACAATTATTTAGAGAAAGGGATGATATTTATGGTAGTAACAAAAAATATACTTGTGGAAGAGTTGGTGTGCAACATTGAATCTCCCCTCATATCCAAAAATAAAATAAAATAAAATTGAAGCTATTAGGTAGGAATGCATGGTAGTTCAAAGATCCTTTAAACCACCAAAATGAAACTTCTCTGAGGATGAGAGAAAATATGTATGGGATTTGATAATTAATAAACATTAATATGCTCAAGTCTAGCAAGGGGGACACTACAATGATAATGAATAAAATATACTACCTTAACAAACTGATGGAGCACATCACATGCAAAAACTATAGAATAATTAATAAAAAGTATGGGAACAAACTAATGTGTGTAGTGTCCATAATGATAAAATCTTCAAACCTTGATGACTCAATTAAGAAGAAGGTCACTCCAAATAATGATATCATGCCTTGTATATATGGTACATCCAAGAATCATAAATATAGTGTCCCCTTAATACCAACTATAAACATTATCAGATCTTTTAATTACTCTTTGAAAAAATTTCTTCCTAAGTTACTCATGTCGTCCTCTATGGAAATACAAACTCCTTTTTAAAGGACCCTTCATCCTTTATAAAATGTATCAAAACCCAAAATGTATAAGTTTATGAAATTCTAGTAAGCTTTGACATTGTGTTTCTTTACACCAAGGTCCTAGTGAACCATGCCATTAGTGTCCTAGAAGACATCACAGACATTAAAACTGCTAAAGAAGAAAGAAAATTCATTGCATAGAAATAGTGTAGTGTTCCCAAGACTGAGCCCTTTGTAAATCTGGTTTATGAAATGAATTGTAAATATGTGTTGTAGGCTGGTGAGACAAGTTTGTATAAGCTTGTGGGCTTATGTGATTGTTAGGAAAGAGAGCCTAAGGGTTGTAGGCCAAGGGTTTGATTTTGTATCTGTATGTATGCAGCACATTAATAAAATATAAACACCGCTGCGTGTAGGCCGACATGATGAATGAGTGATGGGGGACTAAGCATCCATAGAGAGGGCAAGGGATTAGGGGCTGGAAGGTGGAAAAAGGGGCTAAGTGTTAAGACTAGGGGGCTTAAGCCTTGGGAATAATATTTTATTATTATTCCAAAGAACATGTGCATTTTTATGTTTTTTTATCCTAAGTCCTGGCAGGGGGAAAACGTGCAAAGGGGATGCATGCCGATGGGACACATGCAATTCCAAGGGTGACAAGTGTCAACCCTAGTGAATGGGAATAAAACAACCAAGATTAGATGTGAGAGGGGTTCCTCCGCCATTTGACCTTGGAATGTCCTGAGCATGAAACCGTCTGAACTCTGCAGGAAGACCTTCATGCATTTCGGAAGTTGGAAAGAAGACCTGTGTGATTCTGAGGAAGCCCAGTGTTGACTTCGGGAAACCTGTGTTTGTTTCTGGGTATATCCTCTATCTAAACAGTCCAAACCTGTGTTGACCCCTGCGTGGATTGTTTGTCATGCGTCCCCGAGAGCCAGAGCATGAGTCTATCCTGTGTTTCCGTATTGAGAAATAAGAAGTGACCTGCCATTGTTGAACCTGTTGGAAATCCCGTGTCTGTTTTTCCATTGGTTGTGTGGCCACACAGTACTGGACTATGTGGGGCTTGTTGACCAGTGGTACAACACTCTCTCTAAGTGAGAGAGGTGATTGAGGTTGGAAGAACAGGTTGTTGGCCTGTGAGCGATTCTCTCCAGGTGAGAGAGTGCGAAGAGGAAGGGGAGAACTCCTAGAAGGAACCCTGTAGCTACCATAGAGCTCAGAGACTTCCGTTCAAGTCTGTTGTTGTAATCCAAGGCAAGAGAGGTTAGTAGCCGAAGGACTGTCTAGGTGACAAAGAAGGTGTATACTCCTGGGGTGAAACAAGCATGTGGGGAAGGAGAGTCTGTGGGCAGTGAGCATGAGTGGTTCCTGGGAGAGAATTCCTTCCTTGTGACTGTGTGTTTTCCCTGTAACCTCAGCCTAGCCTAGGATTCCCTGCCTTGGGGTGGATCTTAGTCCCAGATCGGGGGTGACCCACTACTGAGCTAACGAGCAGTGTGGTCTAAGGCTGGGAGGTTCGTGGAAAGCCTACACTTGGTTGGTGGAACTACCATTGTTTCTAAGATAAGTATCAGATGATGCTTTAATTATGTTTCTGTATCTCTGTCTATCATAATTATCATGTATTCTGTTGTGCATTTGGATTAATTATGTTAGTAATAATTCTTATGATTACTCTGAGTTTAAATGTATTTCTTGCTTAAATTCATGTTGTTTTATAATCGAATAATTATTGTTATATTTCCGTGAAGTATGGTAACGGAAAGGTTGTTACAATTTGGTATCAGAGCCAAGGTTTCGACACTGAGCCTAGATGGGCCAGTTGAGTGGTCTTTGGACTACGAGTGTGAGGAGAAATTGTGTCTGGAGGACCGATTTCGGACCTTGGAATGCTCCAGATGTGTCAAGGAGTTACTTGACGTGCTTACAAGCTCAGGAGGTATAGCGGTGTGGTATATGGCCACGGGGAGAGAGGACTCCACACCAGAAGTGTTGGATCCTTGGGATCTGTTCGAAAAGGAAGGCGAACCCTTGTGATCATCAGATCTGGAGAATGTGCACAGGGCTTAAAAACCCTTTGGAGTTGCACAGGAGTGTGAGAATCATGATACACGAACTCCCGAAAACCTGAAAACCCAATAAGATCTACGTTGTAGATCAGGGAGGAAGGCTTGACTATTAGATCTGGTAGAGTCGCACTCGAGTTAGTTGCGAAAACCTTTCGGATTTTGCAAAGTCGGGAGATGGGAAGTGAGGAAGGTGAATACCTCCAAAACCCGAAATCCCGAAACGATCTACACTGTAGATTGTAGGAAGGGAGTTGACCATCCGATTCAGCGGAGGAGTAAACCTTAATTTCAGGATTTCATCAAATAGAAGTTCAATATGTGGGATGCACTAACTCCCGATGCCCGAAACCCCGAAATGCCAAAAAAAAAAAAGATCTGCGCTGTAGATCTGAGGAAGGAGTCTAACCATTGGATTTTTCTTGAAATGGACGTGGGTGTAGGAATGTGTACCACGTGCCAGTGAGTCGAGAAGACAGGCAAGAGTGGTGGGACCCTCCTGAGCATACCACGCGCCATGGTGGTGAAGGACGACAACTGTGCTATGGGCTTGGAGAATAAAGTAAATTGGAATTTCAGAAGTCAGGGGTTGGAAAGGAAAGCGATACTAGAAGTCTCAAGAACCGAAAACCCTTAACCCGAAGTCCTGAAGTCCCGAAGTCTTCGGAGACGGAAGAACCATAGCATATTTTAAGGGCGATAGCTATGTTGTGGGCCTAGAGAGCAAGGAAACCGAATTTTTGGAATTCGAGAATTGAGGTGACAAATATTAGGATTCACTACATCGTGAACTTCTGATTCAGGAAATTCCGAAAAGATCTAGACCGTTAAACCCAACTCATCAAGATCGTTGGATTCTGTACAAGAAATCGTGTATCAGATTTCAGGGATTGTAGAGACAAGAAGTTGGGAGTCACTGCGTTATGAACTCCTGGGTACTGAAGACCCGAAACCCAAAAGCGAGTGTGAGAGCCTCGTGGACCAAAACCTTGAAGCCAGAAGTCCCAAAGTCCCAAAGATTGTAGAGCCAACAGAGCTCAGAAAACCTTGTGAAGTCAAATGTTTCTCACTCACATTGGTTTATGATTATTGTGATTTTATTAAAGGTTTAAGGCCTGACAAACTTCAGATTGGTTGCACATTGCGTGTGCAGAGTTCAATGAGTGTCAAGACACCAGTTAATTGACGTTGAGTATAGAAATGGAAGAGGTGTGGATTGCTTCCATTTCAATGGATGAAAGAGAAGGAAGAGATGTCAACTTGGGATTCGAAGGATTGAACTCCAATGGGCATGGAAGAGAATTAGACAAGGAAGGGAACATAATGAAAATCATTGAAGGATTGCAAAGAGATGCCTAGGCACACTGAGCTGATAGCCGAAAGCTCATGAAAGTCAGGGATCGGCAGGGTGAATTCAACTTAAAAATGTTGAAGAGCCTGGAAAGAATAGAAAAGAAATTAGAAAAAGAGAGTGATACAAGCAGATCAAGAAGTGTCAGAACCCCTGAGAGGAGAAGAAGATCAAGAAGTGGTTGCAGACATTACTGTCTCTCCCCGAAGAATTCTGGCAGGGAAACACACAGTAGTTCAAGCCCATCCCCTACCAGAAAACACCAAAAATATAGAAAGGATGAATTGAAAGGGGAGATGAACAAGATCAAGCCTCCAACGTTTGATGGAGAACATAAGAAGGAGGAAGATGCCGATACATGGTTGCTTGGCATGAGTAAATATTTCCAACTTCAGAACTATTTTTCTCATGCAGAAGGAAGAATTGCGATGTACCAGCTAAAAGGAAATGCATCCATGTGGTGGGATTAGTTTGTGCAGTACAACACATCAGAGAAAAAGATATCACTTGGAAGGAGTTTAAGAGATATTTCGAGAAGAAATACGTGACCAAAAGATATTATGACAGAAATATGAAGGAGTTCTTCGAACTCAAGCTAGGCAGCATGACCATTGATGAGTACGAACGAAGTTTCTTGGAACTGCTGAAGTATGTTCCATTCATCAAAGATGAGACTGTCAAGATTCAGAGGTATCTGAGTGGACTACCACCTTTCATCGGTGATAAGATTCAGTATGATGATCCTAAGACTATGGAAGAAACAATCAGAAGGGAGAAATGCTTGTATGAACAGAAAAGAGAAAGGCCTATCCTTCAGAAGGCTTGGGATGACCAGAAGTGGTTTAAGAAGGAACATAGGCAGAAGGGAAACAAGCCTCCCTTTTTCAGGAACAGTCCTTGGGGACAATCATCTTTTAGAGAGCCCAGGAAAGTTGAAGGGAGTGAGCAGATTCCAAGACCACCACCTATGGAGTGTTGGGGTTGTAAAGGAAACCATAGGTACAAAGACTGCCCCCATAGAAAAGATAAAGTGAGAATTGTCCATACTGTTTAGCAAGCTGAAACAATGGAGGATATGGGCAGCAAGATGCCAAGGATCTACGCAGCCCTGGACAACAGGCAAGCATAATTTCAATCGCACATGATTGAAGTGGAAGGTATGATTAACAACTGACCACTAATTATTTTAATGGATTCAGGGGCTAGGCATAGTTATGTAGATCCTAGGGTGGTGTAAAGTTTGCGTTTATCAAGAAGAAAACATGAGAAGTCTTGGTTAGTGTAGTTGGCCACAGGGACCAAGAGGAAGGTCACTGAATTGGTTAAGTCTTGTTCAATGGACATGAAAGGATTGAGCACTAAGGATGAATTGAATATTCTGCCTTTATGCTCTTACGATTGCTTAATTGGGATGAACTAGTTGGACTAGCACCATGCCCTTCTGGACTGTCGTAACAAGAGGTTTACATGCCTGGATGAAGAGGGAAATCAGGAAACAGTCCAAGGAATTCCCAGAGCCATGGTTGTTAGAGAAATCTCAGCCATGCAACTGAAGAAGTGTTATATGAGAGGTTGTCAATTATTTGCAGCTCGTGTGGGAGAAGCATCTAGAGACACAGTCTCGAAGCTAGAAGACCATGAGGTACTCAAAGAGTTCAAGGACATATTTTAGGAGGTACCTAGACTACCTCCAAAGAGGGACATCAATTTTCTATAAATTTGATACCAGGAGCAGCTCCAGTTTCGAAAGCTCCTTATAGAATGAGTACGTCAGAGCTGAAGGAGTTGCAATTGCATCTTGAAGAGATTTTGAAGAAGGGGTACATTCGCCCAAGCGTATCACCTTGGGGTGCCCCGATCCTATTCATGAAGAAGAAAGATGGGACGTTGAGGCTATGCATTGATTTCTGACAGTTGAATAAGGTAACTGTCAGGAACCAATATCCTCTGCCAAGGATCAATGATCTTTTTGATCAGTTGAAGGACGCGAAAATATTTTCAAAAATAGATATCATATATGGATATCACCAAGTGAGAATAAATGATGAGGACATCAACAAGACTGCCTTTAGAACAAGGTACGGTCATTATGAATTCACAGTGGTGTCGTTTAGACTAACAAACACACCTGTTGTTTTCATGTGCTTAATGAATAGTGTATTCAGGGACTATTTAGACAAGTTTGTCATAGTCTTCTTGGATGACATCTTGGTGTATTCCAATTCGAAGGAAGAGCATGAACAACACTTGAGAATGGTTCTGCAAGTGTTGAGAGAACACCAGTTGTATGCCAAGCTGAGCAAATGCTCATTTTATCAAAGGCAGATTCATTACTTGGGACACATTATATCTGAAGAAGGGATCGCTATGGATCCTGAAAAGGTTGAGGCCATCCGAGAATGGCCAGCGCCAAGGAATGTGGCAGAAGTTAGATCTTTTATGGGTCTGGCAGGATACTATAGAAGGTTTATAACCGAATTTTCAAAGATAGCTCATCCTATCACTTCCTTGCAAAGGAAGGAGAAGAAGTTTCAGTGGATGGAAGAGTGTGAGAATATTTTCCAGTGATTGAAGCAGTTGTTAACTAGTGCTCCAATCTTGAAGATTGCAGATCCAAATATGGATTTTGTGGTGTGCACAGATGTGTGTAAGGAGGGGCTGGGAGGAGTTCTCATCCAAGAGGGATTTGTAATCTGTTATGAGTCACAAAAGCTGAAAGAGCATGAAATGAATTATGCCACTCACAATTTAGAGCTGGCAGCAATCATCCACGCATTGAGGAAATGGAGACATTACCTCATGGGAAGGAGATTCGAGTTGAGAATAGACCACAATGGTCTGAAGTATTTATTTGATCAACTAACTTTAAATGCTAGGAAAATTAGATGGCTGGAGTTTCTGTGTGAATATGAATTTGACATCAAGCATATCAAAGGGAAAGAAAATAAGGTGGTTGATGCACTCAGCAAAAATGTGCACGAATTACATGCTACAACCATTAGCATGTACAGGACTGAGATTAAGGACAAAATTTTGGAGGTTGCAAATGCTGATTTGCGGTACAGAGGTATGGTAGCAAAGCTACAATAGTGTGAGAGACCACAGACCCAGGGAAGCTACACCTTGGGGACTGCTGGCTTACTTCTGTATAAAAACATAGTGTATGTACCCAATGTCCAAGAATTGAAGTTGGCAATTCTAAAAGAAATGCATAACATGGCTTATGCTGGACATCCTGGATATCAGAAGACTATGGAAGAAGTCAAAAGGCATTATTTTTGGCCGGGTTTGAAGAAAGAAATCGTTGAATACATCGCCAGATGTATGGAGTGCCAAAAAGTTAAGGCTAAGCATAGGTACCTAGCAGGGTTGCTACAACCTTTACCCATTCCTGAGTGGAAATGGGAAGTGGTGACAATGGATTTTATCACAGGATTGCCTAAAACAAGCAAGCAGCATGATTCAATCATGGTGGTGGTCTACAAGCTTACAAAAGCTGCCCATTTTATTCCACTGAAAACCACTAACAGGGAAAAAAATGTTGTTGATATCCTCTTAAAAGAAGTGGCGCGCTTGCATGGAATTCCTAAGACAATTGTGTCTCATAGGGACCTGAAATTCACCTCGAATTTCTGGAAAGGATTGTTTAAGGGATTTAGAACGAATCTGAACTTTAGTACAACGTACCATCCCGAGTTTGATGGATAGACAGAGAGGGTGAACATAGTAATAGAAGACATACTGTGAATGTATGTGATGGATAAACCATCAAGGTGGGAAGACTACCTGCATTTGGTAGAAATCGCCTACAATAATGGGTATCATGCATCATTGAAGATGAGCCCATTCGAAGCACTTTATGGAAGAAAGTGCAACACTCT
>JASDQU010105395.1:103366-114708 GCA_032191745.1 Picea mariana | reverse complement strand
TACATAATGTGTTTCATGTTTCACTGCTTAAGAGATATATACCTGATGCTAATCATGTTATCGATTGGAATGTGATTCAGGTGGAACCAGAAGGTGTCTTGCAAGTGCATCATGTGCGCATATTAGACAGGAAAAGAAAACAGCTCCGAAATCAAGCCATAGATCTTGTAAAGGTCCAGTGGACCTGGTACGGTCCTAAGGACGCGACATGGGAGCATGAAGAGGTTATGCGGGTAGAGTACCTGCATCTTTTTGAAAATTTTGAAAAAAACTTGCAGAGACAGTGTAAGGTTGCACTGAGGACATTGCAGAAATAAGGGGAGGGGGATTGTAGTGTCCCCAAAAATGAGCCTTTGTAAATCTGATGTATGAAATGAATTGTAAATATGTTCTATAGGCTGGTGAACCAAGTTTTGTATAAGTCGGTAGGCTTATGTGATTGTTAGGCCAGAGAGCCTAGGGTTGGAGGCCAAGGGCCTGATTTTGTACCTGTATGTATGAAGCACATTAATAAAATATAAACACCGCCATGTGCAGACCGACACGATGAATGAGTGATGGGGGACTAAGCATCCATAGAGAGGGCAAGGAATTAGGGGCTAGAAGGTGGGAAAAGGGGCTAAGTGTTTAGCCTAGGGGGCTTAAGCCTTGGGAATAATATTTTATTATTATTCCAAAGAGCATGTGCATTTTATGTTTTTTATCCTAAGTTCCTGGCAAGGGGAAAACGTGCAAAGCGGATGCATGCTGATGAACGCATGCAGTTCCAAGCGTGACAAGTGTCAACCCTGGTGCATGCGAATAAAACGACCAAGATGAGCCGCGAGAGGGGGTTCTCTTCCATTCTACCCGATCTTCTGAACCGTACATCCTATCCAACCTCTGCAAAAGACTAGGTGCAATTCTAAAACCAGGAAAAATAGTCTATGTTGATTTCGGGGATAGCCTATGTGTTGATTCTGAAAAGCCGAAACATCCTTTGTCTAAGCGTCGAGCCTATGCGTGGAGCCTTGTCCGAAGCCATATTCGTGAGACCATCTGCCATTGTTGAATCAGTTGGAAAGCCCGTGTCCATTTTCCCCATTGGTTGTGTGGCCACGCAGTGCTGGACTGCATGGGGGCTTGTTGGCCAGTTGTACAACACTCTCTCTAGGTGAGAGAGGTGATTGAGGTTGGAAGAACAGGTTGTTGGCCTGTGAGTGATTATCTCCAGGTGAGAGAGTGCGTAGAGGAAGGAGAGAACTCCTGGAAGGAACCCTGTAGCTGCCACAGAGCTCGGAGACTTCTGATCCGGTCTATTGCTGTAACCCAAGGCAAGGGAGGTTAGCAGCCGAAGGACTGTCTAGGTGACAAAGAAGGTGTATACTCCTGGGGTGGAACAGGCATGTGGGGAAGGAGAGTTTGGGGGCAGTGAGCATGAGTGGTTTTTGGGAGAGAATTCCTTCCTTTTGATTGTGTGTATTCCCTGTAACCTCAGCCTAGCCTAGGATTCCCTACCTTGGGGGTGGAGCTTAGTCCCAGCTCGAAGGTGACCCACTGTTGAGCTGATGAGCAGTGTGGTCTAAGGCTGGAAGGTTCGTGGAAGGGCTGCACTTGGTTGGTGGAACTACCATTGTTCAAAGATAAGTACCAAATGATGCTTTAATTATGGTTTTGTATCTCTGTGTATTATAATCATCATGTATTCTATTGTGCATATCAATTTAATGTTAATGTTATTTATTGTTTATTATAGCAGTAAATAATATGTTTACTCTGAGCTTAAATGTATTTCTTTTCTTAAACGCATGTGGATTATATAATCCCTGTATGAGTTATGTACAAAGTGGTGTTATAGTTTTCTTTTAAGAGCGATTAAGCCTTGGTAACCGAAAAGTGGTGATACAGGCTATCTAAGCTTTAAAAAGTAAACTTTCAAACCTTGAGATCTATAGTTTAGTAGATGCAATAGATCGAAGATCTAGTATGATAGAGTATCGAGGTTGGAAATCAACAAGTCAACTAGGTATTTGAAGAGGGAAAGCCAAGGAATGGACACAATAAATCTCTAATCTAAAAACATTGCTATTGGATTTGGCGTAGAGGAAGATAAAATTATATGGTCTAAAAATAAAGCCTATGGAGTTATACAACAAAATTAGGGTATGAGGTCACAATGAAGGAAGTTGTAGTAGAGGAGGAGTGGTGGTGTAAATCTCTATGGACACTAAATATCCATTAAAAGCTAGGATTTCCTGTGGTTGGCGTTATACAAAAATATTTAAACCTAAGACAATTGCAAGAAGTGGACTTGGCAGGCTCCTAGTTGATGTACTCTATGCAAAATAAAAATAAAAAAAATGAATTTGTAGATCATCTATTAGTACATTTCCCTTATACAAAAGAAGTTTGGGGTGAGGAATGGAAACTAACATATGGAAAAGGCAAGTGGGAGGGGGATATTGTGTTAGAATGCTTCGAAGGGTGGTACAAGGAAAGAGCATTAAGCAATCATAAAACCTTGCCTTGCACCGTTGCTTGGGAAATATGGTTGGTGAGAAATGAAATGAAATTCCAAAGTAAGGAAATCCTTCTTTTACAGGCCATCCATTAGATCATATATTCTTATGGAGGCATTTGAAAACCTGAAAGGATGAAGAGTCAAAGAAATTTGAAATTTTTTGATGTTGTTAAAACAAAGGAAAAAGGTTATTTTGATGGAGCATACCAAGGTACACCAAACACATGTGGAGTAGGTGACATCATATTTGAGAGACAACAATTATTTAGCTTTTAAGGTAGTTGCTAGGAAAGGAACTAATAACATAACACAAATCTATGCACTATGGTTATTGTTGAAAATAGTTATAGAAAGAGGTCTTATTATTAAGATATTCCAAGCTCATAGTTGAATGGGAAAATGGGAATTACAAAATACAAAAATTATTATTGCCTGTAATTATGGACATAATAAAAAAGGTAAGGGCTCGATCTGTAAATCTCTCTTTTCAGCATGTATACAAGGAATTCAACCAGAATGTTGATATGTTATCTAAATATGCCTTCACTCTCAAGGAGGGGCTAATGAATATAGATGAACTAGAGGGGGTGCATCTTCCAGTCAAAATCCTGTCGATTTATTCCTAGAGACATAACTATAGATGGTACCAAGTTTTTGGAAGCTTCTTTGATTTTCCAAATTTTTAGCCTATGGTTTTATGTTGTTTTTCTTGAATATAGGCCTGACAATGTAAGCCAAATGCTAGTGGATCACTATCTAAAAGTAGTGAGTTCTATGGTTATTTTGATTAAATAGATGCAAAGTTTGTGACTTATAAGCTATTTTGATAAAATAGAAGCAGAGTCTTTGACTTATGGTAGTGCTGGAAAGGTACATCATAGCCTGGCGGATTAAGCTAGATGCTAGTGAATGACTTTATAAAAGTAGGGAGTTTTGTTGGTCATTTTTACGAAATAGAAGCAGAGTCTTTGACTGATGTGAGTGTTGGAAAGGCATATTATTATGTTTTTATTATGTATATTTTTATTTCTACTTGAAAAGGAAAAAATGTAATATTTTTTAGATTGCAATGGAGTTGTATATTAAAAATTCAAATGACTTTTTTTTTCACATTTTTTTTTTCAAATCTCTTGAATTAGAAATTAAACTGGTGTGATCATTGTTTAAACAATTACAATTTAATTTATCTGGATCAATTAAAAAAAAACATAATACTTAAACAATTTCATTGATCTGGATCAATTCGAAAAAGACAATACTTTTAATTAAAGTATAGAGTTGTTGCAATGGTAAATTTATTTATCTAGATCAATTCAAAAAAGACATAATACTTAAACAATTTGATTGATCTGAATCAATTCAAAAAAGACATAATACTTTTGATTAAAGTATAGAGTTGTTACAATGGTAGATTTCATAAATCAAAATTTTGAGCACTAAATTCGGACAAATTTCTACCCAAATACATCAAGTAGAGGTTTGAATGCCCTTATCCCATGCAAATTTCAACTATTCATTTGAATAACAATCATGTTGTTTATGAAAGTAATAAGGGATGCCTAGCTACATGTAGTGGTAAGAATTATCAAGTAGATCCCAAAAATATGTAAGGAGGTTCTTTGTATAAAGTTGATGGTAAAATACGAGAACACAACAGGCTTAGATAGTACTTATCCAAGCCATTATTGTTGCCATATTTTTCTCCAAACAACGATTTTATTGATATCGGTCATCCTTAGAGATCTTCAAAACTATGCCACGCTTGACCAAAAGATAAGAGATATTTTGGAACATGTAAGCAAGTGTGTATGGTTGCATTATTAGTCCTTCATGTCTTCAACCATGGAATATAGCAATAACTGTATCCCAAAACTCTTTGAGACTTTTTCCCTTTTTAAAAAAGTTGGAGATAGTCAGTCTTAAGCACTAAATAAGATGGTAATTTTTAAGCACTTTAGATGCAGAGTCATAAATGTTCTTGTAGACTGCATTGAGCGAATCGAATTTAAGGGCATTTCAAATTTAATGATCTCTATACACTTTGTCATGACATTTATTATTCTGTGTGAGTGTTTAGTTGAGATTTCAAATTTAATGATCTCTATACTCTTTGTCATGACATTTATTATTATGTGTGAGTGTTTAGATGAGTTTTACGAGGTACACATAAAATAAACATATGGAAAATTTATATTACTAAAAATAAAAGATTTAATATTGAAATCCTAATGGATTTTTTTTTTCAATAAGAAAAAAACTTATATTAGTGAATATAATAGTTTTGTTACAAATCTCTTACATCACGACTACCAAAACAGATTTCAGAAATTTTGTTACATAATCTCAGAACTCCGGACTGCCAACAGAAGACAAGTATTTTGTTAGCAAATCTCATACAAAAATTGCCAACATAAGTCTAAATTCCTATCCAATTGTTGAGTGAATCTTAAAATTGTGCTCATCCTACCATTACAAAATATATATCTGCCTTTCATACATAGGCAAAAAAGTATTTCTCCTCAGTTTTTGTAAACCCAAATCAAAAAACAAATAAGATTTCACTTATAACTCCCCATACACTGTTGCAAAAGATTTTTTATACATTTAATCTTATAAAATTTGTCGCATTTCCATCATTCCCTTCTGCATAATATATCCCATCCTTGTCCAACAGTAAGGCATATTTTGGCAATAGATCAACTTCCTTGTTATAAGACCTGAAAATATGTTGAGCTTTTAATTGTATAAATCTCTCGTTCAACTCTCGAATTCTAGAAATCCAAGGCTGAAGAGAGATCACCTGGAGATCATTGACATTAGTAAACCAATCTATGGTAATTTTTGAATCACCTACCAGTTGTATTCTATTTATCTTTTTAATGCAAGCAAAATAAAGAATGCACCATAGAGCAAGTAGTTCTCCCTTTGTATTGGTACCTCGTCCATAGTTCATCTTCAGCCTAAAAGTGCCTATTAATGGACATTTAATCATTGCTCCAACACCACATTTAGAACCTCTTTCTTGTGAAGCACCATAAAAAAAACCCACTGTGAAATCCCAGTCCAATATAGGAGGCCTGTCAATCCTTCTGTCCTTTGCATCAATAGAAAAAATTTTGTCTCCCAAATTTTTTGTATCTCCCAAATACTATAATATGTTATTGCAAACTCTAACCCTATTAGGAAAACAATCTTCAAAATTAACCAAGTTCCTATGTTTCCAGATTTCCCAGCATAAATAACAAGGTAATTCTTTTACATTATCCTTCTGCTTTATCCAATTTAAAAAGCATTCCGTAGCCTGTCCTCCTTCCCAGTTACCTTTATAATTTAGTTCCTTTTGTAAATAAAACCAAATATCTTTTGTTAAGTTACATTCAACAAATAGATGCTTTACAGTTTCTTCTTTAAGACCACACATTACACATTTACTAGGCTCAACAAATCCACTTTTCAGCAGATTCTCCCATGTCAGAATTTTTTTTTCAAGCATAAGCCAAATAAAAAGTTTTATTTTTACTGGAAGTTGCCAATGTCATAATTCAGAATACCAAAAAGTTGGTTGTACCTCCTCCTCCAACAATTGGACTTCATAGGCCTGTTTTGCATTTACTTGCCCCCCCTTACTCTCCCAGGACTAATTTAAGGTATATTTCCCTTCAATTAAATCGATACCTGGGCCAACTAACCCCTTTACATAGTTTTTCCATTCTATGACATTTTTCCAACCAGTCCTAGGGACTCATAATTTTTCCAGCTAGTATGTCTTAGTTCATCCATATCCAAATTCCTTACTTGTGCTAGGAATTTAATACCTAGTAACTTCACAGTGTGTATTAAATTCCTAGATAACTTATAGCAACTGTGAGCTCCAACTATTAGATCAGTCCCAATTCTGATGTCTTTCCCATCACCAGGTTTCCACGCTAGCCAATCTGTTATTATAGGAGTGGTTGAGGTGAGTGCTCTCCAAATATTTGATATGCCTGACCAACTTTTCCTTTCCTCCCTAAACCATCCAGTAACAGATTTTTTCCTCAGATACTTTTTCATTATTACCTCATGCCATAGACCTGGTACCATAAGACACCTCCATAAGCTTTTAGGTGCAAGTGCTTTCCCAAAGGTAAATATGATTTTGTTACCCCAACCACCCACTTTCTTTGGTTTGGCTAATTTCTTCCTGCTAACTAGATGTATCCCTTCTTTAGTCTTTTTCCCCGTCCACAAAAAGTTGAACATCTTCCTTCTGATATTATTTAAAATACATTTAGGAATTTTGGCTAATGATAACCAATACACATGTAAGATTTCCAATACTGCTTTGATCAGAGTGAGTCTACCTCCTAAACTGAGCCACCTATGACTCCAATTTAATATTCTTTTGTCAAAATATTTCTCCAACCACAACCAATCTGTCTTATTATAATAGTTTGGTTTGATATAACATCCAAGATACTTAATCCCTTCCTCAACTGGTTTAACATCAAATGGCAAGATATCTTTTAACAAGGATAGTTCCTCTACTTCCCATCCATATTATAAGAAGGAAGACTTATGTGCACTGATAACCATACATGTTGCTTTGCAGAACAGTTCCAAGATTTCCTGATACACTTTCCATTCCACCATGTTTCCAATCCCAAATAGAATGATATCATCAACAAATATTAGATGAGTGATTTTTACCCCTCTAGCCACTGGAATACCTTTTATTTTATTTTCCCCCACCTGCTCCAATATAGCCCTACTCAACCCTTCTACAATAAGAAGAAAAAGTATAGGTGACAAAGGACAACCCTGCCTTAGTCCCCTTGCACTTTTGAAGAAATTAGTGGGTTTTCCATTTACCAACACAACATAGTTTGTTGAGGTCACACATCCCATAATCCAATCTGTTGCTTCTAAACTCAGTCCCACCTATAGTAATACTAATCTTAAGAAACCCCAATCCACTTTATCATAAGCCTTTATCAAATCTATTTTTAGAACCAATGCTTTAATGTTTTTCACCTTAATTCTATGTAGTGTTTCCTGAACAACACCAATAGCATCAGTAATTTGTCTTCCCTCAAGGAATCCAAATTGTTTCTTAGAAATCCCAAAGGACAACAATGTTTTTATCCCAGTAGCTATAATTTTAGTGATAATCTTGTACACTAAGTTGCATAGAGCTATAGGTCTATAGTCTCCAAAGGAATCTGGTCTATCACTTTTTTGAATAAGGGCAAGAAAGGTAGCATTTAGTGCCCCAGAAACCCACCCTTTCCTTCTGGACTATTCCACCATCTCCAATATATTATTACCAAAAATATCATAAAAAACTAGGAAAAATTCCACTGTCCAACCATCCGGGCCAGGACTTTTTGAACCTTTAAATCCTTTTAAAGTTTTCAGAATTTCTGCTAAAGTGACTTGTTCACATACTCTGATGTTATCTTCCTCAGTGAACATCCTTGGATAGTTCTTTATAATTTCTAATTGATCTGTAATACAAATGTCAGGCTGTGCCTTATAAATATTCTGGAAGTATCCTACAACTTCCACTTGTAATTCCTGATACTAGAAATCACAGAACCATCTTCCTTACTAATATCCCAAATAATATTCCTCTGTTTCCTCGAATTTGCATAGGCATGGAAACATTTTGTATTCCTATCACCTAAAGCCAACCAATCAATTATGCTCTTCTGCCTCCAAGCTTCCTGCTCTTGTCTCAAAAGTAACAATTTCCTTTTCTCCAATTCTAAAACTATAACTTTGCCTATCCCCCTCTCGAACCCCCCTGGGTAGTTTGCATAAAAATTATCCAAATCCAATTCAAGTTTGATCAATTCTTCTCTTGTTTCATTTTTTTTCTTCCTTTCCCATTTGGTCACCGGTGATTTTAATAATTTTACTAGTGAGTCCATTGGGTTTAGTATCTTTGTTCCCAATAGTCCTTCCCAATTGGTTCTAACAAAGTTAACTAGATCAGGATCCTCCAACCAAATAGAGTTGAACTTGAAAGGATACCAACATTTTTCATTCTCTAATTCCAAGTGTAATATCACAGGTAAGTGATCTGAGACCTTTAGATTACAGACCCAAGTTCTATACCCGAGCTCTAACAAAGCAAGATCCTCTGACATCAAAAATCTATGTAGTCCTTTTGCTATATATTCTTGGCCACCTCTTCCATTCCTCCAGGTGGGAAGAATTTCATTATGCTCTGCATCCACCAAACCCTCTCCTTGTACCAATTGTCTAAAGCAGGGTTGGAGGGGATCTGCTCTGGCATGTGCACCCCAAACTTCTCTATAGGAGGTAGTGAAATTTAGATCCCCACCCAAAATCAATGATTGTTATTTAAGTAAACCTTCCCTTTTTATATTCTCCCAAAATACCTCCCTATCTAAGTAAAGGCCATAACAATTAATCAACTTCAGCTTTTTATCCAATCCTTTTATAATTCCTTCCAACATAATTCTTGCAGAAGTCAAATATGCATTGAAATAAACTTTTTTTGGATTCCACACAGAGAGTAGACCCCCTGAAAGTCCATTAAAGTCCACCCCACAAGAATACCAGTTTGGAAGAATCTTAATAATAATTTCCCTAGCTTTAGTAGCACTTACCATAGTTTCCTGTAATAATAATACATATGGTTTTGTAAGCTTAATGAATCTCTTTAGGGCTAAGTACTTCATATAACCCCCACTCCCCTAACATTTAGTGTGGCCACAATCATTTTTTAACTCTGGCTAGGGTTTTTTGTGCTCTAAGCGCCCTTGTACCAACAACTAGATTAGTTCCACACATAGCTTCTTTTGCCTTCTCACCATCTAACTTTCGCACACTTCTAGTCTTCAAAGGCAAAAAATCCTTCTCCAACCCTCCCTAGACAGTCCATTTTAACACAGTTGCCTCACCCGCCTCAAAAGGAGTATTTTGATGCCTAAGTACTTCCTCTTTTTCCAACTTATCCATTGGCTTATTTATCATGACTCCCCCATCAAAAATTGGCAGGGGTGATCTATTGAGTATGTCTTTATAGGTCGGGATAAAATTAAAGATTGAGTTCTCATTCTCATCTAGTACCTTCGAATATATCTTATCAGAAAGTTGACTACTAAGCATATCTTCAACATCCCCTGTAGGATCACTATTCTGGGTTGGGAAAGAGAAAGACTCACTCCTCCCCTTCAGATCTTCTAAATTCAATGGTTCAGTAGAAACCTTAGGAATAGTATAAAATTGTGGACTTCTCCCTTTACCCGTAGAACACCCCTTCCAGGCCTCATAGCCTTTCGGCGATGGCTTCCAGCTAAACTCATTATTGCTCATTTTGGATCTCCCCGAAATCAGACTTTGACTTACATTCACCGCTTCATTAGGACTCCTATCCACTCGAAATCAGACTTTGACTTACATTCACCGCTTCATTAGGACTCCTATCCACTAACCATAACCTCTCCCCAGTAAATTTCGTGTTATTCCCATTACTCAGTAAAGAAGCACTCGAAATCAGAGCGCAGGGTTGTAGTGTATCACCTCCCGGCTGTGACTCAACCCCCCCATCCACCAAGACTCTTATACCTACCTCATCCCCATATCTATCGCCTTTTCCGTGACAACACCAGGGCGAATTTCTAATCCCTCACTAGCGGCTACCACATCGATGAATCTATACAGATATATACTCCCTTTCAATTCATCTCCAGGCAAAGGCACCATCCATCTATTACCAATTAATTCCTCCACAGAACTTACATAAGGTGTCATTAAGCTTTTTAAGCAATGGATATTGGACTTACCCGACGTTTGATCACTTTCCATATCCTGCGTTTGACAACGTCCACACTATTCTTTAGCTGGCATAGTCTCAACAGAGGACATCTTTAGCTCGACTTCAACATTCAAGTCTTTAGATTCTATAAACCTCTTCTGTAGTGTACCAGAGCAGTTTATCCTTAAATGACTTGTCTATTTGCATTCTGAGCACCTGAATGACACCCCCAAATAATCTAGTTTTTGTATGTAGGCCTCTCCATTCCACACCACCTCAATATCGACCGACATCCCTTTAAACAGGTCCATTTCCATAAGGATTTTACCCATCCTTTTGTTCAGTCCCGTAAGTAAACCAGGGTTTACAGATAAAAACTTGTCAATCACGTTCCCAATCTCCCTGAAGGCGTCCCGACTCCAAGGTACAAGTGGACAACCGGGTAAAAGAACACACAAATGTTTGAATCTGATTGCCTATTTTTCGGAGTTAAAAGCCACATGCCATCGTTTAAGCATTAGGCTCCATGTTTTCACAAGCCAAACCTTGTTTAGTATAAGTTATGCATCCTCCAATGACAAGAACAAGAAGCAGTACCATTGTCTGGGTAAAATGAAAGCCTCTGGTAAATAACCGAGAACCAGTCCCCAACAATCTGCGATCCATCGATGGATATCCCTCGCAACCATCGATCTATATCCAAACCTGCCAACTAGGCCCCTTAGAGAGTATTCACTTGCTTCGCTCATCCCTATATATCTACTCAGTATCAGCTTTACTTTCTCTTTTCTGGCTCTCCAGAGTTTTATATGCAATCTCTGTTGAGAACCCTTTCTGTAGTGGGTTCTGTCAGTTTCCTTCTCTATCGAATCCTTCCCAAACCCTCTCTCTGCTCCTCTCATAGGATTTTCTTTCCCCGAACCCACATCTTCCACCGCCAAGAAACTACAAGAAGGTTTTGTAACTGATAGACCTCCCTGTCGTGACTCAGTGCCAGCCCTATCACCAACTCCCTCCACTGATAAATTACCAACTAGTCTTTGTTTTGATGTGAGCTCTGCCTCCTTAAAAGTG